>JALLOT010001247.1:0-15621 GCA_036939595.1 Thalassiosira livingstoniorum | reverse complement strand
TCATCAGCACACATCCCTCCACTATCCCTCCCATTTTTGTCATAAAAAATGGCGAAGAAGAAGTCAAATAAGGCATGTCCCTCAAAAAATGCAAATCAGCCCCAAATCAGCCCCTAGGCAGGTAAGGGTTAAGCACAACATTCACTGTGTAGGAAAAAAGTGTATTTTTTATGGCTGAATTGTTTATCACACAATTTTAGCAATTGGCCACACAAAATTTCAGGATTACTTTCTTCCATTTCAGCAACATTAATTTTATTATTGTATATTTACGGTTTTAGTATTTGGAAGATCTCAATAAACTTACCAAATATTTGGAATCTTTTTTTGCTGAACTTAAGCAATAAGTGATTGTGTTTGGCTGTAAAACAATTAGAAAAAATAATGTATTAAATCAAATCTAAAATAAAATGGCTAATAAGATATAAGATCATAACAGAATAGACAGATGCAAGTTTGCTTAGTACAAACAAATAATGGATGGTGAAAAGTGGTAAAACCTGATGTGGTGTCATGTGTACTTTCAACATGAATTGTAATTATTGTATTGTGTGATGGAAAGTGATAAGTTTTATGAGATATGTAATGTGTATTAGGTACTACTAAAGTTTAAATTATTTAAATTGAATGATGATGCATGTTCTTAAAGGATGTTTTGTCCAACTCTTTTACCCTGCAAGTTTTCAAATCATTTCAATTTTTTGAATCCCATGAAGTTCACCCAAATAAAATACTAATAGAATAGATGAATGTTGTTTGATTATGCAGTACTATTAATCATTTTTGCTGAATGAAGCACAAAATTTTTGGCACAACAAATTTTTGGTACAGGTACAGTGAAATACTTTGATCAAAAATTTGAACTGCTTATCACTAGATTGAAGCAATAAGAAAGATGATACAGTATATTGTAATATCTATCCCAATCACCTATCACCTCTTTTTTCAACTGCCATCTGTCATCTGCCATCATGACTTGTCAATGAATTGTTGGTCATGAATGATGGTCATTAAATTCAATAGCATGAGTGTTTGTTGGTTTGGATTAGTTTTTTTAGTCCATGTAGATTCCTTTACCATTTATGTACAGTTTAAACTTTCCAACACACCAGCACACTGTTACAATAGTGTAATTCATTATTGATGCTGTCAATGACAGCCAATTTGAAACTGCTAACATAACAAGCACTACCAGTACCAATAGTATCAAATGATGCTATGTAGCAATAGCTATCATTTAATCTGAATAGGGTTTTGCACTTATTTTTTATAATAAGTTGAATTATTTAATTGTAGCATTCAATGTGGTTTGAATTGATCCAAGCAAATAATCAGAAGTGTGAACTTTATTTGGTGTTCAAAAGAAAGTGAAACAGAACAACATAATGACAAAAAGTCCATCACCCACATTGTAACAATAAATTGCCTGGTTTGTATCCATGAATAATAATGGCAAAAACTTACAGTCCATCATACTCCAAACAATGAAACAAGTTAAAATATATGGCCCTGAAAATATTCAACCACCATAAAAGCCAATGAAAGTGTTTGTAATGTCCTGTTTTCTGGCCATTATAGACAAGAGTAACAACATCATCAACTCTATAGTATATTTCCAACTTGTGTCTACTATTGTTGATGTCATTTGTATGCAACCCATCAAGCCTCAAGAAGATGACTATCTACTACCAGCACTAAAAGATGTGTACATATATCTGGAAGCAAGAAATGTGGCACTAAAAGCAAAAAACCCATATCATAGACAATGAATGCAACAATAAGATTTGTTAATATGTTGAATGGGACAATCACAGAAGAATTCAATTTATCAAACATAATAATTATCAAGTCAACATTGTTGAATGAAAAAACACCCCAGATGTTCAAAAAGCACTTTTTAGAAATCCTGTAAAAGTCAATTTTCAATTCCTTTTCCATGTATGGGATGAAGTCATCAAAAAAAGGAAACAATACCTTGAACCTCCTAAAAACCATCCAAATCATTCTAATCTTTCTGTCTACATTCCCACTCAAGTTTTAAGGTTTGAATATTTGCAGACACATTCAGAGGAATTTATGCAATTTGATGTCTGTTCATGATAATGATGATGTTAAAAGCATGTAGGATATGGCAGCACATTATCCAATGTTATCAAGTTAGTGTTGAATGATGCAGGCAGTTCCCAATGTTAGTACCAAGGAAACCAAAAGACGCAATAACCTTGTTTCTGAAAAACAAATCTTTTGTCTTAGATGGAGTAAAATATTATGTGTTTTGTCATTGGAAACAAAACCTGTGACAAGACCAGAAAAAGAAAATACAAATCAATGTTTCAGTTGTGGATTTGACTATCATGTATTGCATCACATGAACATGAAACTGATCAATCAATTGTTTTTTGGTATGATTTATTTTCATGATATACTTTCAAATTTATTCATTTCTTTTAACATATACTCCAAAGCTCAAGAATTGTCACCTACTAGTTATGGATATGTATCATAGTCATCCTAGTTTTGCTTTTTTCATTGTTTCTACTTACATTATTTTTAATAGGTTTTCATGAAAATAGATTTTAATGATTATTGTTGTTCTTTGTTCTTTGAATTGAAAATAACACACAGTCAAAACAAACTTCAAATCCAAAAAGATTTTTTTTCAAATCAATGTCATACTTGAAAAAATAAGTGCATATTTGTCTTCTCCAGTGTCTAAATAGTCATGTTTGACTATTCCAAGGTTGTCATATGTCNCGGGGATAAAGTTAAACAACACATTTTTTGTAAAAAAAAATAAATTATGTCATATTAATGCCATATCAGTATCACATCCAATCTCCAATACACACTTTTCACTTTTCTTATTATGATAGGAAATATATCTTCTACTATTATCTGGGATAGATGTCGTCAAACATAGTCTTTTTATTGAAATATTGCATGGTACATATTTATTCATGTTCTTTGGTTGACATATGTCTCAGTTATTTGGAGGATTTATCCCATTGCCTTTACAATTTCATGTCAATATCTTTGTACTGAGGTATGATAAAAATGCAAGTACTTATCTTCTCAATTGTTCATCCAACTAATAAAAATAGGAAATCAAACTGAGGTGACACATATCTTTACACTAGATACTGGTATTCAAGTGTCTTTCATTTCCCTAATAGGTCATTGAATGGTATAATTAATATTTCATAGGTCTCATCATAGAAGAATATGGTGATTATTTTTGGTACAGGTCATTGGGAGATTTTCCTTGATTGGCTTTCAAAAAATATAAGAAAACATATTTTATCAATTTTCTCATTTTAGTTTTAAATGGTGTGGTCTAAGTTAATCTATCTGATGCTCCATAATGGTTTGTGAAGACAGAAGACTGAGGATTGGGTGATTTCTTCACATTTTTCTTGTTTCAAACTGGGTATGAGTCTGATTATGACCTTTTGTTCTTGAACTCAATCGCATTATCAAAGTACTTTAATTTCCCTTTTTCCTTGGGAGTATTGTTTACTGGAACAGGCATTAGTTTTACAAAGATTAATTACCAAGGAGACAAAGAAAAGTCATTCTGTTACACAGTTTGTGCAAAGTTTTCTTGAGGATCAAATATTCTTGGATCCATTCATAACACCCAGGCTTGTACTTTTATGCTAAGTACAAATATGGTGTATTTCATCCCGTAGGGCTTTCCTTATCCAACCCCTTTCTGCTTAATAATTTAAAGCAACAGCATTCCTGTATTTTGGGGCTAAGAAAATGGGCTGAAAAAATAATGCTTCACTTTAGGCCAAAGAAAAATAACAAAGCAAGGCTGTGATTTTCTCTTTGTTAGCCAGCACATCATTGTAGGCAGTAATCATTTACATACAATAATTTATATGTGTATTGTCCAATGCATTGCTCCATGTATAAATAGGGATTCTTTCATGCATGATTACTTTTTTAGCTGCATTTCTGCATGAATATTATGCATATTATTTCTTTGAGATGAAAATGTCCACCTGGGGGTATCATAAGATATGTCCAAACATCCTCAATTTATTGTAATATTAATTCAATTGTTTTTGTGCAGTTCACATTTATTTAAACCCACTGTTTGTCACTGATTCCTTCTTTTGAAGGGTTTCCACACTTATTGTGAAGGAAGGAACAAATTTGACAAGGGACCTTGGTGCCTGAGTTGACTCCAATGAGCTTTAATTTCCTGGTTGAAATCTTGATGCACACTTCAACTGCAGAAGTTTTCTAGGCAGCAAGAGGAACACAAGTTGAATAATTTCAGCTATGTACTAGTATTGTTCCCTATTTTGGAAAAACAATGTTTCTCATCATGACATTCTTTCTTGATGGTGCATAACCTACTTTATCCAGTGATTCAATAGGTGTAATCAATTAATTATGTCAAGCTTTGATGCAATCATTCTCTTGGTCTTGGTCAGTGAGACAGACTACTTGTTGTACTTAATTTCACATCTTGTCAATATGTGACACAAACACTAGTCTGAGATAACTATTTAGCTTCAGATTATATAATTAAACGCTTTTTCATAATGTCACTGATAGTAACCTAAGTCATTAATCTTATGGGTACCCTTTTCCTAATGAAGGAAGTATTCAATGTTTGAGTGCTAATGCCATCCCGTGTACAGCAGGTTCAGGTATGTATGGTACCTTTTCTGAATACTGAAGTCCTAAGTGACTTTGAATGTTTGAATGATGTTCAGCACCATTGAACTGATCTTTGTCAAACCCAGCCTCAATACTTGTACACACATACAACAGAATACAGCCAAGTATGTATGAAGTACTGGGCTCTGAAGAATACTTTCAGTGTCACATATTTCCTTGTTCCTTAATAAGAAAGCTGGATGTAGTCATCCTGGATCAAAGATGTGTTTACTCTAGCTCCCCTGAGGTAATCTAGAACAAGACATGGTTTTTTTATCATTTTCTCTTTTAAAATTAATCTTTATGTTAAGCTAACAGTTGTTCCGTTCAAACCATTATCAGACATTTCTTATTTTGTACCAACATTAGATCTAACATCATAGTGCTTGTGACATTTGCAGTAGATGATATTTGTGGGGCAATCATTGTTTGGCTCCTCTAAACATTCCTGACATTGATTGAGTTGATCAAGTGTGAGGTGGGGTTGATTGCTACCTTTATAGGCTTCATAAGCTTTGATTGTAACAGTATTGTCTGGCATTTTATCATATATGAAGTTGACAGCAAAATATCATTGGGACCACTCTCTCATGAGGGGTTCTTGAATACTTTTAGTTGGGGGCAACAACTTCTTGAAGGATCCTCTGTTGCCTGCTGCAGGCACTTCGATGGGTCCAATGTCAGTGACAAAAGGATTAAGTTAAATAATTGAGACTGGTAGTTTGATCATGGTGCTAGAAACTGATAAATTTCACAATCACAGTTTCTACCAAAAATGCAGCTGCTGGAGCTACTACAAGTAGACTCCAAGAGACAACTAGGCTGATTAGAAAGTGGATCTGCACATATTCTTACAAGTTTGGTGTAATGGAAATGGGCAAAACCCTACAAAAAAAGCTTTCTGATAATGTCTTCTCACTTCTCACACACAGCATAATTTCTTTGTATGCATAAAATAGTTTATCTCATGGAACAGCATTTTGTATTGCCAAACCCAAATCAAGTTTGGCATCAAGATGAAGGCACTTGTCAACAGTCTTTAGCTTTAAGCCGAAAATTGCTTGGTACATCTTCCATCCTTTCCACACTGATGGACCCTGGAGTAGCAAAGTGGCATGTCTTGCAACTTGGAGCTGCTGTCTTGGGGGTAGTGGGATCCATGAACTTCACAAAAAATTCCCAAGTCAACTTTGGATTATTTGTAATCCTTACTCCAGAGAGATGATTTTTTGTTCCTTTGCATACAGAGGAATCATATATTAAGGATTCAAGTATTTTGGAAAGCTTGGTTCAAATTATTAATGTCCTTGCCCTTTGAAAGTCATATATGCCTAAGAGTTATTGTATTTTTTGTTTTAGTGCAAGTTTGTGCATATTATTGGTCCACTTAAAATCCTATAACATTTCTCATCACATCCTCTGAACCAATAATCAATTGTGAGATGTAAGACTTTAAAATAGTAGGTCTCTGTTTTCCTGCAACAAATTCAAGGGTGACTTCAACTCCCATTTCTACCAGTACCCATCTATACTAGAAACACACTTCCACAGATCATAGATATATTAACATAATATTTTTATTATGTACTCTCTTGATTAAATTTTTTGCCCAAGAAGGAGGAACAAAAAAGTTTTGTTGTCCTTGACAGAAAAACATGTGCTGTGAAACAAAAAAAACAGATACATTTGAGTGTGTCTGATTTTCATGGTATACTTCTAGTTCAATTCCATTGCAATATGCTCTATATCATCCAACAATTTCTTCAAATAGATAATTTAAAATATATCATTTCAAATTATTGTTGTTCATTCATTGTGTCTAGCTATGGGATATAGCTTTGTTATCCATGTCAAGATTCTAATACACACACACAACTCAAAATATCTTGACAGCTACAATTACAGAACTATAAAATAAAGTATATCTAGTCAAGAATATACTTCCAATCAGAAGATACCTATTTTCAACAAACCAACAACATAATATAAAATTGATTTTTATGAATTGCACTGTCAAACAAGAAGTCAGTCTCATAAAATTATATTCACATTGATACTGCATCACATGCACTCTCCACCAATAATTTCTGTTCAATTCTTGTGATATACCATTTTCTATACTTTCAACTGAAACACATACCATCATAATAATGAATTAAAATGCTATAAGGCCTACATGTATAAAAGACTTTTTAGGTTCATATGTGTCAATTATTTGGAAGATTAAGATTCTTGTCTTTGCAAAGGGGTATTTTATGAAAGCTTCATAGTACAAAGCTATGGTAGCAATGCAAATGCATACTTTTACTCTGTTATTCAATAATGAAAATAGAGCACCAAATTAAAGTGTCCTTGAGCATAGTTTTACACTGGATAAAGTTTTTTTTATTCTTTTCCCTAATATGTGAAATATATGAGATAACTCATAGATCATTACAGGAGAAAGTTTATGATTGAGTAAGCCCCATCATTGGCAAAATCTGCCTTGACTGAAATTTAAATAAAAATAGGGGGCACCATTGTTACATATTTGATACATAATTTGAGAATGTCCGTATCCTGAAATTGCAATGGTGACAAATACACAATGAAGGAATTCAACATTGATGTTGGTTCTTTTCTTTTTGATTGTTGATCTGGCACTAATATTTTTTCATATGACAGACATTTTTGTCAAGAAAGTTCTTAACCTTATGATTTTTATCAATGTATTTGCCATGCTACAAGCAAGTGTACATGATAGTCTTGTGATGACAACTACAAAATCAGTGCATGTAAGAAAATAATTGAGGATTTCAAATGCTAAATACTGAAATTATAGGTTACAAATAATTTGAGAAAACGGAGCATTTTGTTTTATGAAACTCCAAAGTCTTGCAGAAAAAAAACGACAGATCATGTTTCTGATGCATCATTCTTTGTACTATCAACCTCTCTAATCTTATTTTAAGATAAGGAAAGACCAACATGAGATATGGCATGAAAAGCCACAAAGGCATCTATCATTATTTCCATCTACATTCTAGGGTATTTCAATTCAAAATAATCATGCACACAATAGATAAAAAATTGTACCCATTTCTTGAGTTGACATTTTTACATGGGTTTACTTTACTTTTCCTTTCAGTAGAGATATTTGACATAGAAAATCTGTTTTCATTTGATCAATTCGTGCTAGAAAAAGACAAAAAGACAGAACACAGTGGCATTTCTGAAAAAAAAAGCATTCCAAAGCAGTCATGTTTGTAATGATACTTGTTCATAGTTTTATTTAATGGCTGTTAATATTAGCAGGAGTCTCCAGTGCAATTCTCAAACAAATCCTTGCAACAATCAATAATAATTCTACATTACTTCCATAAGTCACACCTTTTCTGAGTATATCCCATGTGCCTTCAACATTCAAACTGATACTTCCACTTGATTTCTTTCGAAAAATTCTGGCATTGATTCTTCGATGTCTTCTACCCAGTAGATTTGATTTTTGTCCTGTTTGTTCGCAAGGGAAGTCTGACATTTTCTTTTATCATTTGTCGTTGTTTGATGGCATTCTTCTTTGGGGTTTCCATTGTCCTCCCCTCCGACTTCTTTCGGAGCAACTTGACCATCTTTCCCCCTTTTCATGCCAATTCGATAAAATGAAAAGAGACCAATTGCTATAAAGAAAACCGCAAATAATACTCCTGCGATTATGCCATTTCTATTTCCACCTGCACCACCACCATATTTGTTTCTACCTGCAACTGCGCCATTGTAATTTCCATCGCATTGCAAGGAGTAATCTACCAGTTCTTCTTGTGTCACAAAGCTATGACAACCTCGAGAATAACAAGTTGTTGCATGCTCCAAATGTGCCCCACCTGCCGTGTTAAATACTGCTGAGTGCTCAATTGTACCGCAAGAAGCATCACCCGGACTGCTACAATACAAATAGAAGATAGCATCCCACGCTTGGACAGGGTAAACATATCCAGAACTAGCAGCCAATAAGGCATCAGATGCCATCACGTCCGGACTCGCAAGGTCAGTTGTACAAACACATTGGAATGAATAAGGAGGATACAATTCCTCCGCGACGTCCTTCCACAATCCTGCGATATTGCCTCCACAAAGATATTGTAGTGTTCGGTCTTCCTGCAATTCATCCCTCCACGATTCCACAACCCGAGCTGCAGAGTCAGCAGCGAAATCAAAAGTAGCTACGGGGTCTATCTTTTCAAGGGCTCTCATTGACATATGTTGATCAAAAAGAAAATTCTTGTGATGTTGATTTTTTATTTTTTTCCTTATTGTTTCTCTTCAGTTTATTTTTATGACTTTTTGGGAGCAAAGTAATCTTGAGTGGTGGATACTTTGCAAAAAGTCCATCGGAAAATATTATGATCATATATTATCCTGCCTTTTTATGCAGAGTTCTGGTTCAATGCCCAGCCCAACTTAATAGTGATCATTATTGGTGTTCTGATTTTGTGGTGCCCGCCTGGCTACAAGACTTCAAAAACTATGAGAGTTCTTGTTCTTGTACTTGATGCAGATTTTTATCTCTAGTATGCGTCAATACCAAATGAAGCACATTGCCTTGCGCTTCGTAAGGATGTTGCTAAAAGTTCTACTTAGACGAGTTATTTACATTAAATTATCGTTGCCTCCACTGTTGTCTCCATCGCTATCTTGGCTGCCAAAAAAATCGCTAATAGACGAAGATAATCTGGCATTCATTTCTAAATCCAGCTCTTCTCGGATTGCACCAGTGTACCCCTCAACAAATCTACCCAAAAATCCTTTTCCGCTCTCTTGCGAATTAGCTTCAATTTCTCTATTAATAGCATCTTCTTGAATTGTAGCTTTCAATTCCTTCTCCAGTCTTCGTATTCGATACTTCCCCGCGTTGGAGAGGGATGGCCTACCCGAGATTGACTGTGCCATAAGTTCATCATAAGCATCGTCTTCCCCTTGACCGCGAGCAAACTTCAGCTTTGCAGCTGCACGTTCCACCTCTCTTGCCGCTGCATCGGCCAGTTTCTTGTTCCGTCTGGCCGTTCTCATTCCCTCTTTCACCCGGTCGACTGTAAGAATGAGAGTGCGGTTTGGCACCGTGAAGGCGAGGTAATGGTTGCCTAAGAACCTTCCAGGTCGTAGAACCGCGCTTATCTGCAGAGGGAAATGCCAATAGAACAAGTGGTTAGCCTCACTCTTTCTGTAAAAATTAAGCAATAAATATCTGCTGCTTTGTAACAGAGGTGAAATCGTCGAAACTAGAAATGAGAAGTCTCACCTCAAAGCACAGCTTTCCATTCTTGATTTCAATTGATTTTATCTGATTATCCTCTCCCAGATTAAAACCATCCATGTCTGTTTTCTTCAAAGGGGACACGAGTGGAATGTAAGCGTAGAGGGGCTTGAAGCGGGGCACATCAAGTTTGAACCACTCTTTGCATTGCTTGCGGAATCTGCTCACGCAAAAATGTAGCAAATTAATGACGGTAAATGAGATTTGAAAGCTATAAATAGAGCAACCTCACAAAAAGTAACACTGATTCAAAGAACAAGCATGCTCACCTATCTTCTACGCCCTTGGGCACTTCCGCAAAAATTGCAATTTCGGGCTCCAACAACCCGATAATGCGTCCATCCGCACGAGTTCCAATCTTGGTTCGTAATTTAAACCCATTTTCAATTGAGGGTGCATCCGGCGAGGCTTTGATTCTGGCACGGCCCGTGATAATGAGACGATCCTTTTCATCGAATTGGACGTCTTGCAGTTTTGGCACCTCTACAAGAGGAGCCTGGGAAACAAATTGCATGAGATGTAATTTTGAATTGTCAGATGCCAAGGAAACCATTAGCAGTCCAAGTCGGAGAAAAGAGAACCAATCCTGCATACCTTCTGCTCAAACAGTTTCCATGTCCTTCCATAGAAAACAGCTCCGTCCAAAAGATCCCTCACACCTCTCACTCGACGACTTAAGGCCCTTGCAACAAGACGACGTAACCCAGCATCCACGAAGAAGGAATCTAGTACGTCTTCGCGGTTGAAAGATGCGGTGACTGTAAGGGTGAATGGTTTTAAGAGCAGTGGTCCGCCGGGTAGTATCTACCGAGGAGACGGGATGAAAAAATGTTGCAAGAAGGGAAAATTGAGTGAAATAAAGTGAACTGAGACACAATGAATAGGAGTCTTTCAAGTAGATTTCCATAAACCTAATCTCACCCGTTTCACCCCCGGAATGGCCCCAAATACCAATCGTCTCATGTCAAGCCTCAAATCCGACAAGACAATGGACCCTTCACCCTTATCCATGGAACCCCAAAAATCAGCATTGTCTGTCATATCAATGACTTCGTCCTTCTCTAAGCCCCATTCATCATTTGAAGTTGTTTCTTTATTCACTAACTGCTCTAACTGTCCATTGTTCAAGTCGTTGTTTTCTTCCCTTCTTCCACCGAAAATTCCAAACACTTGCCTCCATCCAGTCTTTTTCCTGTCATCGGCAACATCCATGTGGTTTGTGCTGTCAATGTTGTTACCCACACCACCAGCAAATCCAGTACCACCCGCACCAGTCCCTCTCAGTCGAGATTCCCTCAGCGCCGCCATATCCTGCACCATGACTATATACTCCTCGCGATCGACCACTCCATCTCCATTGGTATCGTAGAGTCGAATCAGCTTTGAGGCCAGATCGGTGACTAATTCTTTGGAGCGACGGGAGACACTTCCTCCTCCCTGATTACAAATGGGATTGAGGAAGAAAAATTGAAAGAGTTCCAAAAAAGAAAAGAACGAATCAAAGTTTGATGTGCACTATCAATAATGAATAATTCATTCCAACATAAAAATATGAAGCAAAAGGACTTGAAGCGATGGACGTAGCCACTCGAACCTTCTACTCAGACATGGCACACATACCTGATTTCCACCCAAAATAGCCGCCATCTGCAATGCTTTCGCCAATTCCTCCTCATCCAGTGCCCCAGAGTTATCAGTATCAATTCGATCAAACGCCTCATTGGCCGTGTAAGCGGTTTGATTCGAGGGGTTGGATACTTTTGTTGTTTGTGCGGAGGCGAATACTTTGTCAGAGTAATTTCCAGTGCTTGGCATTCTACCCCCTATACTTCTACCCACACTCTTTCCAACACTGCTGCTAGTGCTGCTAGTGCTGCCAGTCCCCCGTCCGACAATCAATTGCCTCTTCCTCCCTTTTTCGCCCTTTTTGCCCTGTTTCTCCTTTTTTCTCTTCTTTTCTTCCTTTCCTCCCTTGTCCCTTGGCGGAAACGATGGAGCCGCATCCTTCATTTTGGACAACAACCCCGGAAGAAAGAAGGATCGTTGTTCTTCATCTTCCAAGAGTCCTTCGTTGATGCCCCCCATTCGTATTTGTTTCCATCCCAATCTGCGTGTGGAAGAGCAGAAAACAGAAGCGGATGGAAATGAGAGAGCAAAAAAATAGACTCTTCAATAAGAAAATGGGTAGCCGCACGACAAACAAGGAAACACAAAGAAATCGAAGAAAAAAAGAATGCTTCCAACCATTATCGACCGTTATACATCTCCAACATTTTGCTCGCGGCATACATTCACATTGCAGGTAAGCACGGCACCATACACCATACACCTTACACCATACACCATAATTCAAACAACAACCACAACAGTATAGATCCAAGAACAACAACAAGATATACTAATCTCACCTCGTAAAATAAATCTTGATCGAATGAATCTCCTTATTCCAAACGGGAGTCTTATCATTCGCATCCACCTCCACTTCCAAATCTTCCGCTTCTTCCGCCAGAGCATTCAACAAGCCGGCAATGGTGCGGGAAAGAAAATTGATTCGTTCTTTGAGTGGTTTGCTGCTGGTTTGTGCGGTTTGCGCGGTTTGTGCGGATTGTGCGGGTTCCATGTCGGTCGTATTGGTTGGAGTGGTTGGAGCAACAATTGTTGTGATTGTTGCATTCGGCGAAGTCGATGAAGGATCTACCGTAGGATCCTTGTCCCTGCCCACGTCCTTCGTTGGAACATACACTTGATCTCCAATTCGAATCCCTCCCTCCTCCTGCTCTTGCTTTTGTTCGTCGTTTATAGTTTCCTTATCTTCCTTATCTTGTCCCCCCCACCCAAACCCTCCAAACCCCCCAAACAGCCACCGGAACACATTCGTCCCATTCCTCACATTGTCTTCCACCATCCGTTCCATGGATGCGATGGTTTCCGCATCCTCTTCGAGAGAATCTAGGGCCTTGGTCCCCCCCGAAATGACACCTTCCAATAAATCATTCAGGAGACGTTCTCGATGTTGTTTCGTTTGGGCTTCGAGACCTTGTCGTAGTTGGGATTTGAAGTCGATGGAGTCGATGGAGTCATTGGAGTCGATGGAGTTGATGGAGTCTATGGAGTCGTTGGATGAGTCGGGCGATGAGTGCGTCGCATTGCCGTTCCTATTGCTGTTCCTATTGCCATTGCTGCCATTTGTGCCAAGGCTGCTGCTACTCAAAACGGTGGAATTGAAAGGTCGAAATCGAATGCCCTCATCAATGGAGCGGGCATTTCGTTTGGACCATTCGGACGAGGACGCAGAGGATGCATTGTAACCTGGCCGTTCCCAATTGTGCATGTAGTACGATGAGTACGGTGAAGAGATGGGTGACGAAGTACCCGAAGTGGCTGAAGTGGCGGAAGTCGCTGGTGTGGCGGACGTCGCTGAAGCCGCTGAATTGGCGGAAGCCATTGAAGAGAGCCCAGCTGACGAACTCATAAACGGGGCGCTTCCCTCCATGGAGTTCAAAGACTGGGAGAGTCCCTCGTCACTCTCATCGCTCTCGTCACTCTGAGCGAGAGGATGGGACCCTTCCATGGAATCCAGTGATGACGAAACATCTCTCAGAATGGGAGAAGAAGATGAGGTGGAGGAGGTAGATGAGGTGGAGGAGTCAGATGAAGTGCTCGCTTCGTTTTCGTCCTTTTCGCCATTGCTCTTTGATATGGGAGAGTAGGGCTCATCAATTCCATAATCCAAGAGTGATACCCACGTGACTTCCCCGCCAACTTCCCCGCCGACTTCCACACTGGCTTCCCCGCTTCGTGAGGTAGTAACTGATTGACCTGTTGGACCTGTAGGATTTTGCCCTTCCTGCAATTGCTCCAATCTCTTCAATTGCTCCAATTCTTCCGTTGTAGAACTAAGCGGAATTTGAGAATTTGTATGGAAGGAGGAAAGAGATGAAAGGGACTCTTCCCGTGACAAATGCCCATTCTGTCCATTGTAACCATTCTTCCATCGGTCATTGAGCACTAAAAAGGCATTCGTCGATGGATATTCTGGATATTCCACCCCTTTCCCATAATTTGCATAATTTGCATAATGTGGCAGTTGGTTCTCCAATGATTTCGTGGCACTTATCGTGGATTCTGCCAGGTCGGATAACTCGGTCGGTATTGATGTTTGAGTGTTTGGATTGTGTGGATTAGGTTGATTTGGTTGATTTGTTAGAATGGGTTGGTTTGGTAGAGTGCCTGTCCTGAATTCCTTTCCTTTCATTTCGTTCATTTCTTTCATTTCTTCCATTTTCATAACGCGGTTGGTATTATTCTCTTTTCGTTCTTTTCTTCGTTTGAGCATGGAGAAAATGAACGCACTTCGAGTGGAAGCATTCGGTGCATTTGGTGCAGTTGGTGCAGAGGAGCATAATTCAAATGTGGAGCACTGGGTAAATTGGGAAAATTGGGAAAATGAAAGATTTGGATTATTTGGATTGGCATAATAGTTGGGATGAGAGCTTCGATATCTCTGGTTTCTCTGATTTCTCTGATGACTCTGATTTCTCTTTCGTCGCTGCTGCACATTGAATTCATTGCAGTGCCGGGATGAAATTGAGCACCTTCTCAAATCAGACGGAGCAGCACTAACAGCACCAGCACCTGCACTAACAGCACTGTTGGCACTCGCAGCAGCAGCAGCAGCAGCTCCATTGCAGTGTCCAGCGAAAAGACAAGCAAGGAAAACTGATCTTGTTGCCATTGTGGTCAGTTGTGGTTGTTGCGCAGGTTCTCTCTGGTTTTTGTAGTTTGAATTCATAATTTTCGTTTCTGTGTCAGTTGTCATACATATGAATATGTAGGTTGTTATGTCATTCTCTGATCTCTGAGCACTAGTTTCATGTCAGTGGACTGCGAATGAATCAAATAACTTTTTACTGTTCCTTCTTCGATCCGAATTGGAACTGAATCCAGTACTAAGTATTGACTTGGTAACACCCGGCATGCAGTCTCAATACCTCTCAATCTAAGTATTGGGAATTCGGTGGAACTCAGTACTCAATACTCAATGATCAATACTCAATCGAGGATTGTGGTTCGGAGTTCGGATCGAGCAGTACAGCTAGCAGTATGTGGCGGGCACCAATTTCCTTCGCGGATGAGATTCCCCTCGGATTGATGTTATCGTCGTCGACAACTAGCAACAACTGCCAATGGTGAGTGGTGATACCTCCTTCCTCGATGATTGGAATAAACCTGATATACTGAAGCCGACTGAAGCTAACGAAGGATCTATTGCATCGAGACAACAATCCCTAACAATCCCCAGCAATCCCCAACAATCGCAGCCACCAGATACGTTCAACTGGTTCAACCAACAGGTACTAGGGAACGTCCATCAATACATTCACGGATGAGTACGGATGTCCACAGCATTGCATTCATGGGTTGCTCGTTGCTCTTTCAAATTCTCATTGAGGAATGCAAGAAGCAAAAAAATAATGGGCATCCTCCCATCCTCCTCATCGTGTGCGGTGTGCGGCGTCGTCGTCGTCAATATTATCGTGTGGTATTTAGGTAAGTATGGTAGGTATTGTACTATGTATTCCAACGCAGCAGCTGCAATCGCCGAAGCCTAATGGTTACTTGCCGCATTAAATTGTAGTTCTAACTTTCAATCATTA
>JALLOT010001246.1:0-15640 GCA_036939595.1 Thalassiosira livingstoniorum | reverse complement strand
TTTTTTCTGGCCCACTGACGTGGAATACAAAGGCGTAAGACTTCTTATAGTATTATTCCTCCTGTTCCTGTACTGTATTATTTTGGTATTTTTCAGGATTTTTTTTCATTTTTTTATCTTGGTTGCTCTTTGATCTTTTATGCCAGTTACATGTAAGTAAATTTCAAAAAATCATTGGTACTCCTGTTTTTATTTTGATAAGTTTTGATGCACTCCTTGAAGGCTAGCCGACTGGCAACTGGCCAGTCGGCTAGTAATTGATGATTTGCTGGGTGCCCTGGTTATCAGGCCAGAAAAACCAAAAACTAAGTCTTCTTGGGACAGCCACAAAAATCATTTGGATTTATAATGAAAGAGAATTTGAAACGCTTTTTTAGAACTTGGATTTTTCTTTAGTTGAAAGGCAAAAAAGTGATTATTGGTTTTTAATAAGCAAGCTTTTTTATTTTGGAAGAACAAAAAACTTCATATCCAAAAACAGATACCATCTCAAATGGATAATTCATTACAATGCTGAGCTCTCAATCCTCTCTCAATCATACTACCAGTGCTCAGAAATATTTCTTTGAAAACAAAATACTATAATTCATTTCGGGAACTGGCTACACTAAATTTAATTTAGGTACATACTAAACTTCACCCCTGGCGACAAGTGAAAATAGGAAGAGAGTTTGTTGAGTAGTAATGCGTTCAGTATTCCTGAAGAAAGTCTGGAAACAAATATACAGGTACACATGCAAGTGCATAATTTTTGCAATCATTTTTGTGAAAAATGAAAGTTATTGTTTGAATCCTAAAAATTAAATACATTAGAGCCCTCAGGCAAAAAGAAAGCCCCCACCACCTTCACTGATAGCATAGAGCAGTTTTTCTTTCATTTCTTCTTCAGAGCTGTAAACTGGCAAATCAAGAGCATTGAAACAAGTGTGCGCGGACATTAGTGCCCCACTGGGTCCTGACGCTTTATTTATGCTAAACTTTTGAACACCCCTCATGCCCTGTAGCTCACTAAAACCAGCTAGAGGGACCTTTGAACTCCCTGTAACAAATTGAAGAAAAGCTGCTTTTTCACTTCTTGATAGAGAAAACATGATATTCCAGAACCAACAAATCTCCTTGTCTGCTGGTCTGTATCCATTGTATTCAGTGTTTTTCTTAAGATCATGAACATCAATATCTGGCATACCAGATATAAGAAGTTCCAGCTCCTTTGCAGTAAAAATGGATATGAGATCACGGTCTACAAGCTCATGAAACCCTTCCAAATATGCCTCTATTTGCTTTTCGATTGCAGTTGTCATTCGATGCTCACAAACAAGGTCCACATACTGCGACTTTGTTTCTTCAGTCACAGGGATGTTCCTTCCATTTGGAATCAGATCTAACGTTTGGCTTCTTCCAAAAGAGTGATCCTCTGTTGAAAAAGTTAGTTCTAGTCCAATATCAGTTAAGTTGTGTTCTAAAATTAGTTGGAGATTCTTGTAGTAGTCAGGATCTATTGCTTGCATATCATGATGGGTTGGCTGTAATGAAAATGAAAAGATGAGTATCAAAAAGAAAAAAAGATAGGAAAGTTACACACCAAACGAATTTACCTTGATCCCAAGCATGTGCTTGTACAAACTTCTCGTGAAGTGAGCATCGAGAAGAAAACCGTCTACAACAGCCTTGCCCACAATTCGGCCTACAAAGCGGAAATAACGAAGATCCTCTGGGTTTATGCTACTATTTGGATTTGGCTGAAAGGTACATCCATCTTCTGTAGACATAAAGAGTGCATAGTTTGGATTGAACATTTCCTTCGCCAAGATTGCGAAAAATTCCCGTGACAACCCCCCAGCATCAACCCCCTCTTCATTTTGGAAAGTAATATGAAGGCGCCCACGGAGTTCTTCTGCATTGCGATGAATGAAAGCATGGAAAGCATCTTCAAAAACACGTTTACGGCGTAAGTTGAGTCTAAGACTGCCATGACGACGGCTAGCTTGTTGCCTTAAACGCCTAACTTGTGACTTAAACCACTGCCTCTTGACATCAAAGTCAAGAAATGGCCTACACCTTGGAACTTGGACCATCGCCCTCAAGCCTTTCTCCAGTAAATGAGGATTGCTTCTAAGCAGTGCATTGATTAAGATCTTGTTACTTGCGACAAATTGGACAAGACGGCTGCTATCATCTTTCTGATCAAGGCTGCCATTTTCTTTGGATGAGGCATCTGCATTTTGAGCAGCAACCGTTGAATTGACCATGAAGAATGCTTCTATGGCTGGCAAAAACCGAGTTATCAAACCAGCAACACTATTTTGAAGCTTTTTCCCACCCTTTCCATTAAGCAGATCCCCATCTTCCTGAACACCTTCACTGTCGTTTTCATCGCTCTCGTCATTGTCCTCAAGATCAACATTTGCAACACCTTCAAGCACTGATACTGTCCTGAGGCAAAGTGAAAGCTGGTCCCACAAAGTTTCCAAATTTAATGTTCCTGACAACGAAACAAATTCGGGTGAGTTGCAATCCAAACTCTTTGTGCTTCCATCATGACTAAATTCTCCACAGAGGGTATGAAGTGTTTGCAACACTCGAAGTAGTTTCAGCTCACTGCTGCTTGTAGAAAGACACACTGCACTAGAGGGAGTCCCAGTACTCCCTGGAGCTTCATTACTGCTCTCTTCTTTTGATGGCGAACAATTTATTTTTTCTTGGTGAAGGGTGACAGCAGCACTCAAGCGGACGCTGACAGACTTGAGGTCTCGTTTAGCATCTGCTCCAAGACTTTGTGCTACAAAAGCAAGTTCACTGAGAATACAGTCACGATTTGCTTCAACTCTACTGAGACGCCTTGTGAGAGTATTAACTTTGACAAATGAACTCTCTTTACAACTTTCAAGTCTCAGAACTGAACACAGCAAATGAAGCCTCTTCTTTGAAAGAGCCACTTGAGGAACTTTGACGAATTCTTTGTGTGGAGATGGCCTTTCTGATGTAAGATCAATCTCTTGCTCATTATCCTTCGGCAAAAGGGAAAGTGGAGCTGCAACTGTTTCAAGTAGTGATAAAAGTTGTTCAAGATTCGTTGCGCTTTTTGCGTATAAGTCCTTCTCAAGTAAATCAATAAGTCTTTCGAAGCAGATTGTGGAGTGAATGTGACCAGTGTTTTCATCTGCCCCACGTAGTTCACGGGAATTAGATAACATATGGATACAAATTCTGGGGGAAGCCTTAGATAGTGCTGCCATCAACGAAATTATTCTCCTTGCTACAACTGGGGGTGGAGATTTTTCATTGCATGAGCCTCTTGCACTCTGAGGAAGACTACTTGCAACAGCTGCTGCAGAATTGCTACGGAGCCCTAACCGCCTCCTGTACAAATTTGAGTTTGTATTTCTCGCTTCAAAAACATCAGGCACAGTTCCGATAAGAGTGCATGGGGGGAACTCATCATCACTGTGACTCGCTTCAGCATCTGAAAATTCAGACTTAGTACTAACTCCCATCTTTTCCACAATTTTGGTCACACCACTTATGTCACCATTCAGCAAAGACGTAAACGATTCCAGGAAAATCTCCCTAGTCTGGGCGTGGAGACACATGTTCAGGAAAAGCTTGTGTACATATTTCTGAGGCTGAACAGGTGTTAAAAGAAAGAGCAATCGGACAAGAGCTTTAGTTGACCTTCTTGTTAACAAAGGCCCCAAGCTTTTTTCCATGCTAGCAGGGATGTATACAACGTTCTCCCTATTCATTTCGACTCGAATCTTGCCATTTCTTTGCCGTCTTCCCCTAGATGAGTTAGTGGCATGTCCTTCATTTGGAACATTTAAAGCATGGCTCCCTTGCCGAGAACTAGCACCCCCCAATCCTAACACATTAGTTGTGTTTGTTGTCTCTTCAACTCGCCTCCTATGTTGAGAAGCAGCCCTCTCCCTTAGAATTTGAGCTTCGGCGACAATATTCTCAGGCAAAGACTGTATTGTAATTCACATCAGTTTGAGAACAACATCAAGATGGAGTTTAAGGCAAAATGAGAGCAACAAAACTTACATTTAAGAAATCATCATCTGCTTGCAATAGAATCTCTTCTCTCAGATCTGGAGCAAGAGAGGCTAAGAAGCTTGCATTGTCCATATCTTCAGCATTAGCTGGGTCTGCTGCTGGCTGCTCTCTAATGCGCTGTTGTTCCTGCTCTTGCTGGATAATTTCGTTTCTCATTTCTTCAGGGAGTGCAGCTGAAAAGTTGGGAAAACAAATGGTGAAGTTGTTTAAATATTGCTATTGAAAAATTACAAGTATCTGCCACATATTCAGGACACCTACCTAGTGCCTCAGGATCAAGGCCAGAAGTTTCCCCAAGTTGAGCAGCGACATCAGTTGTTGCTTGGTGTTCTGCTACAATTTCTTGCTGCATTTCGAAAGGGAGACTATTAAAAACTTCCACATCAATATTAGGTGGGCAGGAGAGGGTGCTATTGCCTTCTTCTGTACAATTGGATTGAGCTGGTTCTACGTGTAAAGTTTCATTTTGCGATGGTTCAGCAATATTTTGCGATTCATTCAATACACCTGACGGATCATCGGGCTCTTGATTAACAACTTCATTATTTAGTTGCTCAGAGTTGTCACGTGCAGAGCCACCATCTTCAGCGGGAAGTGATTCATTTGGAGTGGAATCATCAACTTCAGGTTGGAGAACATCCTCAGATGTTGGCTGTGATATTGTTAGGCCAGAGGCCAGAGATGTTGCAACATTTTGTTCGTTATCATCTGTACCTAAAACCTGCGTTCCAGATGCTTCTGCAATATTTGAATGTTCTTCTTCCCCAAGATTCTGACTTTCCACATTCTGGTTTCTTGACTCTGCTTCTTCACTGTCTGCATTCCCATCTGTTTCCAATGGTGGAAATGACTGAGATGGTAACAGCTCGTTGTTCTCACTTGGTGATCCAGATTGATTGTCTACCATTGCCGTGTCATGGTCGCTTGAGCCATTGGCATCTGTATGGGAGTTCCTCACTTGCAACATGTGCTGGGAGTACCCAGTATTGAGGGCTTGTCCAAAAGAAAGACTGAATTCCTCCGTTGTTCTATCGATTCGTAAGCCATCATCTGTCCATCCAGCTGAAGTATTTCTTGCAGTTGGCCTGTTTGGGGGTTCGCCATTGTTGTAGTGAGGGTGGCCATTCACTCTAATGACGTTGCCGTTTGGACCTGAAACATATGTTCCAGAAGTAGCAATTAATCGTGACATACGGTCAGGTTGGGTTGATGATCTTGTACCACGAGATGACAGCGTTGAAACGAGTGCGTTCACAGGAGGAAGCTCAACATTATTGAGAAGGGGATGGGCAGATTGCTGAGTTCTGGAATGAGTAGAAGCAGCTGGACCACCCGGGAAAAGATGAGTGTCGAATGTTGAAGGTATTGGCTCTTGATTACGAGATTGATCTCTTAGGTTTGCAGTCAGATCATATCCCATAGAATGTGTTGCAAATGCCGGGCCACCAAACATGAATTCCATAGGATTCGACTCGGCAATACTACCAGAGGCACCAGCTAAGCTATACCCAGCATCAGGCGTTAACTGATTCACTGGAACAGCTGAATGTGAAGGTCCAGTTGAGGTACTGGTTCTATCACCTCCCAATGGACGATTCATTAAAATTCCAACCGAACCTCTGCCATCTCTACGATTCTGAACAATTCGGATACCAAGAGAGTCTTCTATTTCAGAAAGTGATTCCATTTCACTACTTCGGAGAATATTGCCCAACAAACTTTCTGCAGCTTCCACAAGGCCACCATTATTCTGGCGGTGACGATGCCCTCCAACCAATCCAAGACCCAAACCTGGAGGAAAAGCATTTCCAAGGTGAGGATTAATTGCAGTCCAACCTTCCATTCCTTCATCTCCTTCGCTATCTCCTATTCCGCCTTCAACATCATTGTTGTCAGCAGCGGCATTGCCCTCAAAGAAATCATCGTTTTCCCGATCCCAGCCTTCCTCTTCTTCCAAGACATCATCTTCGCTTCCTTCTAGGAAAAGTTCCTCTTCATCTTCAGCAGGAGCAGCATCATCTGCATCATCATCATCCATGTCCTCATCGCTGCCTTCTGCATCACTGTCCCCGTCTTCACTACTTGCACTCTCGGATGAGTTGCTGGAAATTTCTTCATCGTCGTCACTATCAATTTCATCGTCGTCTGAGTAATCGACATTCCCGAGCCGAACTTCAATCTCATCCTCTTCAGAACTTTCATCGTCATCGCTGTCACTACTCACTTCTTCCATACTTTCGTCTAAGCTATTGTCTTCCTCATCCACATCATGTCCTTCTTCACTGTCACTGCCAATCACAATATCTCCATAGTTACTTGACGCATTTCGCAGTGCACTGTTTTCAGCTGTTTCAGCATCAAACCCATCTTCCAGCATAGCATCATCGGCAAAAGCAGATTCACTTCTTTGAGAAGGTCCAAAAGTAGTTCGCCGCGATCCTGTATTTGATTTGGGTAAATCTTCTACCTTTTCTTTGGCCTTGTCTTTCTCAATCAATTCTTTCACTGTAATGAAAACACTTGCTCTGGTGAAGATTTCAAGTGGTCGAACTAATGAACTAGTAAATGAGAATCGTCATAAGTCCCCGCCCATTCAAAAAAAGAATGTGTTTAGTTGAAAGCAAAACAACAAACAAAACTGCAGTTAAGTTGACTTTACGATACTCACCATGCTACTTCAGATGCCATTGGATGATGGAGGTTGATTTTCTCAATAGCACACATCAGAGAATGAGCAACTCCGTTTTCAAGCATTATCCTTACAACTTCAAAACTCAAAGCTGCATTAGAATCTTGGTTAGCTTTGCTGCTTTTGGGCGAACAAAGTCCGAAACACAATTCACCCCAAGATTTCAAAGCCCACATTTCAAATACTTCTCTTGAAGGGCCGTAACCTGTTTTTTGTAAAAAAGCAGATCTATCCGCAAAACTCGTACCAGGGCACTGACCGCAGCTCAACGCGAATGATAAATCAGATATGACACGGCGGCGCCCTTCACCCGAACGTGCAACAAGGCAGACTATCAGTCTCGCTGCAGATTGTGACATTCTAGACTTCATGAATGACAGCTTTTTATCCTGCTCAGCATTAACAGTATCTTCCACCTCAATTGCTGTAGGCTGAACCTCAGAACGAGGCTGAGGAATAAGATTATGAAGAAGTAGGCTAACAGCAGTTTGCGGAGGTTCAGAACAGCCAAGCAGTGCATTATTCAGGGTGAAAGAAAAATGTTTTGACTTTTGCTCAAATACATTAGAGAGCTTGAATCGGTGTATGGCAGCAGCACAAGCCGGAATTGCAAGTACAAGGTCAGACAATATGTCTAAGTGGTCTGGGGTGGACAAGAATGGTTGCTCATGTGGTAGTAACCAACTAGATGCATCCTTTGGAGTGGAAAGCACAACTTGCTTCAAAAGGAGAGATGTAACATGATTGGCTGGTGTCCCATCTATTTGGGTGTGTTTTTTGTGATGTCCATCAGCCTTGTCCTTTTTGGACTGTGGTGTTGACTTTGGACTGACTCCATGTTTGGATGTTGACTGTCGGTGAGGTGATTTACTTTTCCAACTCTTAGAAAATGGTGATTTCTCCCTCTGGCTCGACCGCCCTCTCTTTTTTTCTTCTTCTTCTTCGCTAGACTGCTTTTTGTTATTGGGCGTTGCAACAGCTGAAACATGCGCACTAACAACTATTGCACTGAGTAATTTGGCATTTTTGGTCCGTTCCTCACTAGATAGTAATACTATGCTTGGCTCGTGAGAACTTAATTCTGATGGAGCAGATTCTAATTTGACTGATGACGCAAAAGCCTTCAGAAAAACCATTGCGTCACGACAGATCAGAGGGGTAACTGCATGCATAAAGGGCTTGAGGTTTACTTTGGGTTGAGCTGATCCACTTGATGAGCTCCGTTGTTGCTTTTTCCATATCTTAGACACTTGTGATCTTATTTCTGTTTCCATCATTGTGACTAAGGTTGCTTCATCTTCCAGCATCCGGCGAAGAAGCAGTGTCACAAGTCCACTATTGCCCTTGAAACGACAGTCGCCTGGAATACTAAGAATCAAATCTGCACCACCCATACTCAAGCATTGTGCTGCGATCTTTTGGGAATAAAGAACTCTAAGCAAAAGAGCTAAAACAGCATGGACAACACCAGGTGGCGGACACACTTTGGGCAAGTTCTCTTTGTCGTTGACTTTTTTGGATCGAAGGCCAAGAAGCTGCAAACACAACAGCATGCAATTTTGTGCAGTTTCAGGAAGGATCATTGGGAGGAATTGAGGTAGCATGAACTGCGTTCCTTGCTTCTGCTTCTCTTGAGCTAAATCACAAGTTTTTTCTTCAGATCCTGCTTGGGCATTTTTGTCGCTCGCTTTCTTTGCTTCAAGCTCTTTGACCTTCTTCTTTCTGGATGAGGAAGTGATGCCTTCTTTGCTGACAGCTGAAAACACTTGTTTTGTTGCTTTTGCCATAAGCATCCCCTGCTTCTTATGCTCAGATTGCACCCTTCCGAACTCTCCCTTTTTTGATTTGGACACCCCTTCTTCTTCATCTTTGTCGACTTCTTCAAGTGAGACCGTTGTTGGGGTAGCCATCAGCTCAAGGAGAAGTAACGCAGGTGTAAGCCAGCATGGATAAGAAATTTGTTCCTCCACTAAAACTTTTCCATTGCGAAGGGCTGACATCAATGTTACGTTCCTTACACAATGTAGTAAGCAGCCTACTATTCCATGGCGCAGAATCGATGGCCTTGCCTTGGGAATGGCCCGGAAGAAGACAACTGATGCATGAGCAAGAGCTGCAAAATTTGACTCGCACCCCAGTTTGACACGGCAGTGGGAAGGGGATTTCACGTGGAGATTTGATTTCAATCGGCGGAGTAACTCTGATGATATTTTTGACATATCTGCAGGATATCGACTCGAAAGTTCAACCAAAAAGTTGCACACTACGACAACAACAGCTCCAGAATCGCCGCCATCAGCAGTACTGCCCCCATCTTCTACATGTCCTTTAGACTCCACCATAGCTGGTTCCTCAATAGAACTCACATCTTGACCATTACGTTCAATTATATTGAGTGAAACAGCTGTTAGAGATTCTTTCACAGTGTCAAGAAAATGCCTTGATCTATCTGCCGACTTCTCCTCCTCTTTTCGCTGTTTCTGTGCTTTAATTTCACTTTCAGTTAATGTATTTTGTTCATTGGTTGTAGACTTTGCCTCATCATCAAGATTAGTACCTCCATTATTTTGTGAAATATTGGGCGATTGGATGTCACTATTTGGTGATGTCTCGTGCAGTGTTTGGTTTTGACTCGCTGGAGTCTCCCCTTCAGCGTCATTCGTACTACGTTCCTGCACCGTGTTTTCCAAGGCCGAACGTCGTTCCTGCTCTTGCCTTCTTCGTTCTCTTGCCGCTCTTCTCCGTTCAAGTGTAGCAGGGCTAGAGGGGGGATGAGTGAGAGCGTACTCCATTGCAACTTCCACCCTGTTTGTCCCTGTGGTCTCAAGTGCCTCTAGAGCATGGTCACGATTAAATCCCATTTCAATAAGCCTAGCAATTGAAGTCTCGCTTGGCTCGAAAGGTTCAGATGGTCGGTCCGTAGCACGGGCACTGGATCGTCCAAGAAGGACACTCATGGAATTAAGATATTGCGATCGGCGGTCAGAAAAATCGTTTAGCACACTTCGAGACCTGCTAGTACCAGCTTGATCTCTTGCACTGTCAGCAGGGATATAAACCTTTCCTGCTTCTTCCAAACTGGAAACAAGCTCTCCCATGAAACCAATGAAAGGGTGCAAAATGTGGGCTGGTGCATAACAAAACCTTTTATCTGACCATGTTTCAAATGTGATTTCAGCGACTTGAAGATGCAGAGCCCTCGTGAAGCGGTGTACATTAAATGATAGTGTTTCTTCGCTGCGTTGAGACTGATTAGATATCAAAGAAACCATGTCAGATGATTTCATTTTGGCCAGCACGTTATTCATTTGGGACTCCACAAACAGAGGCCGTGATATCAGTCTTCGCAGAAATGACAAAGTAGGCGGGAGTGATGCTGCAACAGCACGGCTCACACATTGCACAGAAGCAGAGTCGTTGCTTGGTGGTTTTTCTTTGGCTGCAAAAGTCGCAACATCATGAAGACTGTGCTGAAGTACAAACTTGATTGCTGATAAAACGCCAGTTTCTGGAGTAGGCTGTTCTGACATGTTTTCGACTTCTTCACTGGAGTAAATACCTTCTGTCCACCCATCAGATGCCAACAGATTCAAAAGCAGTGGTATATTTAGCAGCCGTCTTTCTCTCCTTTCCTCGTAAAGTGCCGTGTGCAATAAATTCAATATAACGCTCCCATAAAACATGCATTTAGCAGCATTGTTCGCATGACTTAATGTTGTGTCTTCCGGGTTCCCATTCAAATCATTATTGCGTCCGGCGAATTCTAAATCCAATTTCAGATTTGTAGACAAAATTTGAGTGACGGACACAATATGAGGACTGAGTCTATTTTGTTGGAAGGATAGGACTCGATCCCTAAGAGGCAAAGATCTGATTCCTGAAACCATCAACCTCTCAAGACCAGAGAATAGGTTCTTTTGACCTCCGTGAAGCCTTGCCATGATTGAAGCAGAGACGCTCCTGAGGTCAAACACACCACACTCAATTCTTTTCAATTGTTTATTTGCTTCGTCACACGCAATAAATGGGCGATCATTCGTCGCACTCCTAACACTTATTACTTCAGCAATGTGCTCCCGTCCATGACCACGAGTTTGCTCTGACACCCAGCCCCTAGTTGTTTGGTAGCGAAGTACGCCAGAAGAATTGATACATCTGTCAAAGGCCTCGACAATCTCGCCCATCTCCAAATTGCCAACATTTTCACAGCCATCGATATCGATTCCGTTCCTAACGATTGCACCTTCTTGGCAGACAATTCGTATCCTCCATACACACGATTGACACGAGCGGTTACGAGATACGTCCCTGGAGTCGAATCCAGGTTCAGTACGAACCCTGCAAACTTCCCACAACGCAGAACGGTGCAACAAAGAGAGTTGACTTATCAAAGTTTCAAATGATTTTGATTCCATCTCCTTCTTCCATTCTCGTTCACTCCTGCCTAAACCAGCACCTAAATCGTTCGATCGCTGACATGCCGCTTTCAGAATTGAAGCAATACTATGAGTCAGCCACTCAATATATATAAGCGATCGGAAAAAGACAGATAAGTTGATCACAAGCGATGTATTCATTTCAGACTCATCAAGATCGTGAAGGGGGGCACATGGGACAGCTTCTAAAATGTTTTCACACGACAAGCTATCATCCAATGTCATTTTTTCCCTTGTTTCATTGGTGTGTCCCCCTTGATCCCGCACATTTCGCATACTTCCTTGTACGTGGAACAACTGTGACTCCAACACAGGAAAAACTTTTTTCATCAATTTGTGGGGATCGCAATGGGATGCAATGGTCTTGACAGCTGTAGCGAGAGTGTTTGACGTAGTAGAATGAGTAACACTTGCGATTGAGGGAGAACTAAGACAACTAACATGTGCTACAAGTTGCTTTCCGCCAGGGATAATTGACCAGCGCGCGAACTCCAGCAATGCATCAAAACCATCAGCATCAACAAATGGGATCACATGGTCTTCGTTGTGTAAAATTTGCTCAAGCAGTTGTGTAACATTGTAACCATATTGCATCAAGAGCGTCCTGGAAGTTTCCATATCATCCAAATTCTGTGTCAAAGCTCCACACTGACTGCTGTCGCTTTTTGATTCTTCTCGCCTGATCAGATTTTTTCCAATGAAGACAACACGGTGTATGAGCTGAATGAATGCTTTCAATATAACAGTTCGCAAGCTAGGGTTGTGCCTCATAATTTCATCAAGTCCTGTGCCAACTATTGCTGACATTTCATTCAAAAGACATCGACTATAAGGCATTGCATATTTTGGACTACAGAAAACTGACAGGAGAGCCGGAAATGGATTCATCTCAGACACTACTTTTGCCCCGTGCTCTGTAAGGGAAAGAGCAGAAATCACATTGGGCAAGGCCATAATAAGCTCTGCAGATGGATCCATAATCGGCTCGCCCCACTTCTCGACATCTTCTCCAAAAGTTGATTTTGCTTCGTTGTCTTGTCCCAGAAGCATTGCAAAAAAAGACTTTGCCAGACCTGATTTGTGAACATAATGCACAACTTGAGGATCTGCATTCATTACATCGGAAAGAAAAGTAGCCACAAGGGCTGCAAGGACTCCGCCGTAGATATCAACATTGTCCATAATGTCAATCAGCACACTTAGCAATTCTGGCTTTCTGAGTTGTGCTCCGCCAGAGGCAACAGTGCCACCTAGGGCCCCAGATTCGTGTTGATGAAAAACAACTGTGAGGCAATTCACTGCGCTGAAGAGAAGAACACGACGAGCAGCTTGAAGTGTGTGACCGGGCTTTGGATTCAAAGATTTGCTGTTAGAAGCAGTATCTGCATCTTCCATCTCAACATCGTCATTTTTCATTTTCGACGAAGATGACATTTCATTGAAGCATGATTGGATTGTTTTCACCTCCATGTTAAGTCTTTGAACCAAAATATCAACTCCATGTAGCTCGTGAAATGCAGACAATGCATTGGTGTGGGTGACAATTGCTCCTTCAAGAATTTGGATGGCTTGAGCAGTTATGAATTTTAAAAGGCAGTCCGAATAAGATTCATTAACAATTTTGTTGCCAGTGCTGAGCAAAGATTGTTGATCATTATTTGTGTCTGTTGCTGTTTGTGAGTCTAGTGCAATGGTGCTGACAAGAGCGGGGATGATTCCACAATCTGTTAGTGCTGCTGTTCCAGACTGAACAGAGACGACGGCAGAGGTCAAAGTCAACACTGAATCAATAAATTCTAGTGCTTGTTCTTCACGATCTGTCTCGGATAATGATGGTGATTTTGTTGCTTTTAGAAATATCAGGCCAAGTTCAAGTCCAATATCCTCATTACATTGGTTGTGACTAGAATCTTTTGACACTTCATTGAGAATCCCTTCTGAAGATCCCAATCCCATTGTCCTGTTGTGCAAAAGGAATGAGTTCAGTGCAGCCAAAGAATATCTAATCAGTGTGGGCAGTAGCCCCAAATATTGGCCTTTCCCCACACCCAATTCGCCCAAAACATTGACTTGGCGTGCGGTATTTGTCATCGTCCCCTGGGGATCCCTCCTAGCCACAAGTGCTGTCAGTGATTCTATTGCAAGAGTTCGAATATTGTAGGGAACTATCGGTGAGTCAGCCAAAGCGAGTATGGAATTATTTTTGGGGTCAGATTTTACACTCTTGACACCTGTATCATCCCCTTCGCTATCCAACAGTGTTGTAGAAGCAAGAGTAGTGGACGAAACTGTAGGCTTCACCAAGTCAACCAGCTCCGAACACAATTCAGGCTGCGCCAGAAAATAGCTTTGTACGGTATCTTGGTGCGAATGGGAGTGCAAAATGCAAGTTAGGGCTCTCAGTCTTATCTCCACAGCTTTTTCTCGCGTTGCACAAGAGTGAAAGGAGCGTGCCAATCTAACATCTGACAATAAAGAAAATTGTTTTTCGGGAGGCAATTGGTTGCGCGAGTGGCCACTCTCTTCGATTTTGTCCAAGCAGTAAAAAAAGAGTTCAGCTGTTGTCTTCACACAGCGTGATGCGCCGTCTGCAGCGGGAGAGCGTCGCTCGTCTGCTGCTTTTTCCGTTTTGCGTCTTTTCTCAGCTTGTTGCTCTTGTTCTTGAGTGGAGCATGAAACAAGCATATCTTCCGTTGATACGTTTACCACGATAGAACTGGATGCTGGTGCTTTGACACTTTCTGATGCTTCTGCATTTGTAGATTGACAGTAACACTCAAAAGAAATCTCTCCCGCAGTTTTTGGAAGACGCCCCTGCCCTTCGCTGGAGTCATCAGCAGTGACGCAAGCAAACAGACCCAAACCCGATCCCTTTGATCCCCACCCTTTTGCCAGCATCATCAGCCTCCACAAAACGTTGGAATTCAACGGCAAAGAGTGCAACGCCGTAGTGTGTTGATGCATCTCCGGGGCCTGTTGCCGATGCAACAAAGGGGGAGCAGCAAGATTCGACAAAACTTCCAACGCCAATGCTGCAACGTCATCGTCGGCAGCAGCTAAGAGACAAGATATTTCTTCGACAGAGTTGAAGACCAGTTTGTTGGTAGCATTGCGAAGTAGATTCGAAAGAAATCGCAAGATGGAAACAAGAGAACGGATAATGCGATGAGGGACAGACAGGGTGTCAGCTACGGATGCGGCGGATTCATTCTTTAGGTGGTGTGTTGCTGATAAGGTTTCGGGAGAGGAATAGATTTTGGATGATCGAGGTATCAGAAGAATGGAAGGGTAGGCCCTCAGGAAGTAGGTGATAGCAGCATCCATAGCGTTCAAAGGACGAATCCACTCATAAAGATCAGCCTAATATTTGATCAAGAGAGAGAAGGAAGAAAAACAGTTAAACATAAAGGAACTGGATCATTGAAATATCGCCGGCCGTCTATTCCAAACAAGCTTACCTGCTCTTGGAAACGCCACCTAGGACATTTATTTAATTCGGCCACGAACTTATCAATGTCAAGGGGCGGCTTTGGAGCTCCCCCCGCGCAACTCGCACTTGCATCAGAGATGGCGTCGCGATGTCCAGCCCAGCACTCATCTCCCATAGACACATCGCCTGAATTAGATTCCAAATGAGACAACAGTAATCCATTTCTTTCTGGTGATGGCGCTTGTTTAGAGGGGTCGAAAATCGACAAACGGCGAAGCAAGTCAACCAACAAGGGGTCGTCAATAATTTGGCGGGCGATGCCCACGGAAGTGGCAGTGACGGGAGCCATTGTTCCCGGGGCCTTGGTATGGTATGGTACTTATGTTCGTCTTAATTCTGATTGGCAATGATTGGTGGAATCCCGGAGTAAGGTATGGGGTGGGTTGGATATTGTAGTGCTATGTTTCTTGTAGAGAAGAGGCACGACAAGGTTCTTGCTTCTTGCCATTTCCTATTCCAATTTTTGTTTTTTGGGCTGGATGCTGGATGCGATGGATTGAGGGGTGAGGGTTTGTGAGCGCGTGGTATTATTTTAGGTGGCGAAGTATGTAGGTGCTATTATTGTACAATACATACTTGTCCGTGATCGAATGATTGAACCAATACATATCCAGCCAGCCAGCAAGCCAGGCAGCCAAGCCAAGTCAAGCTGCTGGGTAGGTATGGTACTATCCTAACTTAAATTTTATGAAGGAATCAATACAAATTTTTTTCTACAGTATGTCATGTAGAAAAACTCTTATTCATTTTTCTATTAGAGGCCTAATAGTTTCCATTTATTTCAATGATTTTTCTACAGCAGTTCTACCTACAGCCTTAATACTACTAAGTACCTATGTAACAAATTTTGAGTGATTTAAATTTAATATCCAGAACAACAAATCCCACATCAACATATTGACATATTGACTTAATAAATTACCACTATGGGCATGAATCCAACATTAACCACACCATCAGATCGGAAGAGCG
>JALLOT010001245.1:0-15650 GCA_036939595.1 Thalassiosira livingstoniorum | reverse complement strand
CTTCCTTCGCCATGTCAAATTCAGGAGGAAAAACTTGTTCATCCACAAGAGGTCATTGGCAGAGCTGTTGTTGCTCTGCCAATGACCTCCTGTGAGTGAACAAGTTTTTCCTCCTGAAACGAACATGGCAAAGGAAAGGGGTGGTCTATAACCCATGAGAGGGAAAATCATGATTTGCCCAGAGGTGGTGTTATGCACTTGGCAGTGCCGGAGGTGAAACGCCTTGCCGGATGCTGGTTGAGACAGCTATCGTGCCCACACGACACTTGGTGAGCGTATTGTAGTGTGGCCAGTGGGGTTTCTGTTGATGTTGCTATGAGAAACCACAAAACTTGGCTTCTGTCCTCCCTTTTATGGTGAGGATACAGGCGTGGTCTAGTGCCCAATGATGGAGTGAACGTGCATTCTTGTACGTCGCAAAGACGGTGTTCCTCCATCATCGCGGGTGACAATTTCGAGGGAGTCGTGCAGCGATCCCTGCACCTGTTGGATTCAGGCTCTCTCAAAGCCCCCCAACACCCCCCCTCATTTGGGCTAACAATGGTGTTGTTGGATGAGGGGGGGTGAGGGAAGATGGGAGCAACGATGGGCGCATTGCCCATTTTTGGCATGGCGGAGGGCTGGCAACACCTCTGACATCGTTTGTGAGTGGACTTTTCTTGCTGGAATGGAATTTCGTCCACTCCAACGGCCATCTCACACTTGCCTGTCCTCCATGGGGTATAGAGTTGGTGCCTCTACTGTGGAGGAATGATGCTGCTGAAGGGGAAAGGGTCAACCGGCAATGGGCAGGGAATCAACATGGTTTGCTGTGGTTGGACACGGGTGCTGCGGGATGCCCGCTTCTCAAAAAAGTAACTCATGATTTTACATGGTTATCTAAAGATTTGCTATTGTGTTCCTCTCTAATTTTGAGTCCTATATTATTCACTGCATCTCCTCTAATAATAACAGTATAATATTCATTAGATCTCAATGCCCTTTTTTATGCAAGACAATTTGAACATAGTACGTCATGTCCATCAACAAGCCACAGTTTGGCTGCTTTTCAAGAGATTTCTGCCTCAAAATTGGAGGTGCTGCAATCACTGGAATGAAGCAAATTTTTTATCATAAATAGCAACAACTCTGAAAGGGTTGAATGTTGAAAGCAGCATTTAAGAAAAAAATTAAACAAAAAATGAATGAATTTCATGGACTCACCTTGTGTTACCCAACACACCCAATACCATTTTGCTAGTGGCAATTGGAAGACATTGCAATTGTTGTTTTAATGCATATTTGATGACAATCCCATTACAAAAGGAGAACATTAGTTCTCTTGCTGTCTCAACAAAAGAAACAAAAAAATGTCAATCTCTCTCACCTACAAAAATTAAATAGCACAATTTTGCTTACCTGTAATGGTGACAGGGCTCAAGTTCATTGTCTGAGCCTGTGGTGACAGTTGTCAGTGGTGGAATTCCTTGGTGGAAGTTAGTGGTGCAGTTGGAGGTTGTGAAAGATTGCAACATTGTCCGTTGCAAGGGTCAGTATTGTGGTATCCTACCAAGGTGTCCATGGGAACAGGTTACAGTTACAGGTTGCAGTGAATGTCGCGTGGTGTGTTGTGTTGTTTGTAGCTTGTTTTTCTTTGTTTCTTACACTTGTTCATGCTCTGCTGCTTCTTACTATGGTTCAATACTATTAACTACTTACACAGTACTTATCAGTATGACAAAGAGTGGTACATTAATTGCAATATTATTATTTCTTTAGGTACAACAATAGTATAAATAATACTTTAATTTTTGAAGGTATCTACTAAATAATACTTTAATTTTTGAAGGTATCTACTAGGTTCATTTTGTGATTTTTGTTTGACATTGAAGCTTTTTACCTTGCTCATAATCAAAACATTTTATATCAGGTTGAATAATGGGCACAGTTCAATTCTATAATTCTCAAAAATTGGTTTTGAAAGTTTGTAGAAAGTGTTTGTTTTTTTCTTTGGATCTCAATATCTTCCCATTAGTTATTTAATACCAATAAGATGGTATTTTAAACCAGTAAATATCCATACAAACTAATCAAAAAATAAAAGACCTTGTAGTGGTGTCCGTAAGACCACATGGAAGTGCTTACAATTCAAAATACCATTACCATGATTTGGATCTGAAAATCTCATTACAGTAAAACTGTAAAAGTAAAAGTCAAAATAAATACTTACAATAGGTAATATAATGGTCAAACTTGTTGTGAGGGGGTTTCTAATGTAAGTAAATATTTGTGCTCCTTATGATCTTTGCTTGAACAAAAACAATGGTTTTTGAGCAAATTAAGTTAATTTATAAATGTTGCTCAAAAAAGATAATTTGGATTTTTTGACTAGGTGCTCATATGAGTATCTAGGTGGGTGCTCTATACATATACAGTTTGTGTAGAACTGGTATATTTCACATGACTGGGTACTCAAAAGAGCACTCATTTTTGATGTTCAGGTTCTACACAAATTCCAGTAGAATACCATAGTAGGGTACTCAAATTGGTACCATATAATAGCATTTAACATAATATGTGTTCATCAAGTAAAATTTTGATTAGAACAAACAAATGGAATTGTATTGCTGTCATATAATATTATCTTTGAATTAACAAATCATACAGCAATATACAAATGGACAATTTGTGTAATTGATGTGTAAATTGAAAGTGTTGTCCATAATTACATTAAAGTACTAAAAGATCATCTAAGTTACAGCCTTCTGAACCATGATAGTTTACAATTTCTGAGTTGCTACCTTGATCTGCCTGATACCACTGTGTTGATTGCCTTTTTGATGTGCTCATGATTTTGTTTCTCTTAGTTCTTACCATCAAAGAAAGTCATACTGTCATCCATTTTCCATCATAGTATCCCCTCTGATAGATACCAACAGCTTCCAATGGAGGTGTCAACTCCTTGATTGTATGAGGTTTACTCTCCCTAATCAATCTACTCTCCTGAACCTTCATTTTTGGTTTCTTTGTTTTGCAGCACAATGCCATAGCTCATGTCAATGCTTTGATTTTCTCAATAGTAACATATTTGAGCTCATTCTCAGTAGGTGTCTAACAAGAACAATGAAAGTGAATGATATGAGTCTGATATTTTGCAACAAAGTAATTACAAATGCTGATGCACACTGAATAGTGCATAAACCAATTTTGTATGATATTCTTCCTGTTCCTTCTTGGAAAAGATGCACAAACTTTCACAAAAATCTTGGAATCATGAATTAGTGAATGACTTGTGTTTCATACACAAGCACACAGCACACTTTTGCTGTTCAATATGATTCCCATTAATGCATCCAAAAAGGTATGCAGTCAAACAGATAATGACCACCCAAGAATTTAAGTTCGCTCTCATAGTGTGGATTGATAGGTGCAATTGACTGCGTATCAAAGGGAAGACAATCAATTGCTTGTAGCTTGTGGTTGTGCTGTGTGCTGCTCAGAAATGTATCTCTCATGGGAAAATTTTCTCCATTCCACTTGCTTTACACCAAAGAGGCCATAGAAAATGGGCCTCTCCACAAAAACCCTGTGCTCCTTGTTCATTCCTTGTTGCTCCTTGTATGATGGCATATGATGACATGCCAATGTTTCCCAATGGTCACATATGTGTACAAGATTTTTTCCCTGGTGCAACTTGCTGTGATATAGTCTGTGAAATTGCAGTCACCCTGATAAATTATTTGGTTCACAATATCGTTTGCTGGAATATGAGTATAAAAGACTCCCAGCACTTGGGTTGCTTTACTTTTTTGAAGAGAACCTGAGTGCCATCCGCATAGTGATGTTTTTTTTTGCACTTTTCCATCAAGAATAGCTGTACAGTCAGTAAAAATGAAACATTCAACATTTCACCCTGTTGGATTTTCTGTACCAAGCACAGGACCAGATCTTTGCATCACCTTCATCTGAATCATTTTTGTTGAGATCACACTCAAAAGTCATCCAATCCCCACTTTCCTTTCCTTCTGTCATTACTTGATCCTCCATCTGTTTCTTGGATAACCCAGAGTAATTGGTATTGACTATGGCACGTAAACGAAGTCTGTAACCCAAGGGGCCTTTGGTACAACTATTGCTTGCAAACATGAGTCTACAACCATAACAATTCTGTTGCATCCATCAATCCCACTCTGCTTGGAGGAACAAAGAATAGTAGCAGTTAAACACTCATATTTCTTGATCAGACCATCATCAAGGTAGTGACTTCTAGCAACTTCTGAATCCTAAGACTTCTTTTTGATCTCAGATTAGAGATAACAAGATCCAAGACAACAGTTGATGATATTGCAATTGATCTAGCACCTACAAATGAACTATTTAAAAGTCATTTTTTATCATCTATCTTCGTTTGGTCCGATTTTCAAAAAGACATCTCCCTATCGTTCTGGGCTTTAAATAACAAAATAATGTCAGATTAAAATTTTACTTTATTTCGAATATCTGATTGCAATTTAATATGGCACAAACAAATTTGAGAAATACATACTGTCAATTGGCTCCAAACATAATGTTTCCAATAGAATTGGGCTGTCGCTTTATTGAGGCTCTTTTCCACGCAATGCATTCCTTCTCATATTCCCAAATAATTCAATATTTACGCCAAGACGACAATGACACGTAAATAAAAATAGTTAGTGTTAATAATGATTCATTGGCAGTCAATCCTCCTGATTGTAGGAACAATCTTTATTTCAAGCAATCTGCCTAAGTATCTTTTACATCCACATATGAAAAAGTACTCTGCGGTGTACTTATGTACTTCTATTAAGTGAAAGTATTAGGAGCAGAAAAATTTAAAATGTATTCATATGTTTCAGAATGTTAAGGTATTTACTTAGGGCGGGGAATTTGAAATTTGAATTTCAAAATTCAATCGACGTCAATAGAGATTACTCTTTTTTTGGCGTGGTACCTTAGGATTTTTAGGCATTGCTTTCTGGTTTCATCTAGGCATGAATGTTATTATGGACCAAAGCTGCTATGTGAATGCACAATCCGATAGCATCCACGCCAAGCAATCATTCTCGTTAGGAAAATGACAAAATCCAAATAAAATGAAAAGTTGCCAAGATGAAAAAAATAATAGACAAAAAATCACCGAATAAAAGAAGAGACGACGTTTGTGTCAAGTGTAAAAAGCGCGGCAGACCGAGAACTGGACACTTTGACAAGAAAACAAAGCTGGAGAAGCGCTCCATCATCCAGGTAAGTGTGGCGACACTCACGTGAAAATGATTCGCGTGAACGATACTGGGTGTTTTAAAAAAAGACTAATCATGCAACAAATATTTCCTCAGGCCTCCTCAAAATATCCTGTAGCTAAGGCGCAAATAGCTGCTGTGATCCTTCAAAAGGTGGCGAGGTCATTCATTGTCAGAAGTCGTCGTAGGAGAAACATTCCCGCTGACAAGTGGCAGCAAAGATGTGTTCATTATCTTTCGAAGAAAGGTCCTTACGGTAAAAATATGGGATTGGATCCATACCGACGGATAAAAGTGTATACTGATGCCGCGGTCCAAATACAGTTTGCGTGGAAAAAGCACAAATGGTTAAAATACCTAGGACTTCTTGGAACGGCCATTCGAAACAGGAACGCCATAATCATTCAAAGCAAGTGGAGAGCAATATCATGTCAAAGTTTTTACGGCGTATTGCAAGAGGCAATAAGAAACCGGGAAAGAGGTGAAGGCGAACTTCTTCATTTGGTCGATCAAAAGTTGGTCGAGCTGTATGGGAACCAGGCCGATTATGAAGACAAGGTCGTTTTTCGTCTTGGCGCCTCGTCATTCCTTCCTGCCTTGTTTTTCAAAGTAATGATGGCAAAGCCCCTCTCAATTCGTTCCCCTCACATTTCCGACCCCCAAAAAATGAGAGGTCGTGACGAAGAAACAGAGATTTCTGTTGAGACAGTAGAAATGGAGTGGGTAGGACACCCGTCTGCTGCAGTATTGAAACCACTTCACTGGGAAGAGCGTTGCAAAGGTTGGAACGTCGTGGACAACAGCAGATTCAAAGATTTTGTCCGAAGGCAGTTGAATAAGAAAAGGAAGACAAAGGGGAGGCAGCGAGACAAAGCTCATGCCACCAACAGGCGTTCAAAGAGGGAAAACTTAGCCGAGCGAAAGCGCGAAAAGATCAGAAAAATGAGCGAAAGAAAATGGAAATGGTTTTTCAGCAGCCAACGGTCAGAAAATACGGCCCCAGATGCAGACAATGACAAGGAAAAAAGTGAAGATGATTTGCATGCTGATGTGATGGCCTGGTTGATGGACCTCAACCTCGATGATTACACGCGTGACGTATCTTACAAACAAAATTCCGTAATCATTGCCGAAGACAAAAAGAATGTCCAGACATAGTCGAAGCACCACGATAGGATCAAGTTGAAATCGTTTTCGAAATTCAACATAACATGATTTGGTGAAGTGGTGGAATGATAATTGTTACTTCAGTTTAACCCACGCCATAGGAGGTTATTAAATTAACTGTATGTTCCCATCCCAAACGTTCTCATTTCTTGCTCTTTCTGATCAATCTTCTCCATGGCACTTTTGATTCGTGACTTTTGCTCCCTCAACCTGTTCGCCGACCTATCGAATGAAGCCCATTCCTTAGGGTAAGGAATGTCCTTTGCATGCCCCATATTCCTCGTTATTGCATCCTGAACCAGTTGATGCAAACTGTTAATCCAAGTAACAGCCTCCTCCCTACTTTCAACGGCAAAATATTGTGTTTTCCCGACCGATGTCACCTCAAACACCGTGTCATAACCCGGGGGCAAACAATCTATTAGAAAGTTGAAACCATCATCTTCCTCCTCACGATTAATAATTCGAGCTGTTACAGTTTCTGCTGGTATAGGTGCACCCTTTGGTTTGGTTCCATTTTCATCTTTAAACCGGTAGATATAGCTCCCCAGAGCAATTAGATACCTTCGTTTCCATTGAGGCGAGAAACTTTTAGGACAGCAACGAGAAATGAACCATTGAAGAGATTGTGGAAGGAACGTGTAAATCGCAGGGACGTGCATTTTCATAGCCATGCCAGAATGGACTGGAGATGCTGCCATTAAAGCACTAGCTGACAATCGTGATTCATCATAAGAAGTAAGGCCCATGTCGAAGTGGTCCACTGTGTCTTGTGGAGAAGTTCGTCGTTGTCGGATCTCGGTCGACATGGATCCTTTGTTTTGGATAGTTTTGGTGGATCTGGAGCGTTTTCCAACGTGCACGAGAAATAACTTCTTACAGTAGCAAGTAAAGTTGCGACGAAGAGGGGGGACCACGCATAAGGTATGCTACTCTTGGCTCTTGGCTGGATTGAAAATGAAGCAAGCAACTCGCAGTGAGCGAGTGGTGTGTTTTAGTGGACACGTTTCGTACTTAGCTGCTTAGCGCGTAGCGAAACAACCTAAAATTAGAGCATGAAAATAAATTCCTAGTGCGAGTGTTGAAATGCGTCACTCCAGACTCCAGACTCCAGCCTCCAGCCCAGCCACGCACAATGATCTACTTAGTACAATAACGATGTATGGTAGGATCTGATGCAATTTTTCAACCGCGACATAAAGGCGTCAATGCAAAACAGCGTGAAAGGTGAAAGGCAGGAAGATGATTGAGAAGAGAACAAACAACACAATAACCACTTGCGAATAAATGGACTGGCCTGGATGGCATGGAGAGATGAACGCACCTGACTTTGGGTCGGCAGGATTTTCAATTCTCTTCATTTATTATTCTGTATTCTGTGCGTGCCCTGTCTTCTGTCTTCGTCATTCGTTCTCTATCTGTCTTTTCCTGTGGCCAATTTTGTCAAAAAGATTTTTCTACCTACCTATTGTATTGTTGTAGTAGATTGTAGTCAATTGTAGTGTACTAACTACCATATACTTTTAATACTTAGAGACAGTTGAGGCAGAGAAAGAAGTAAATTTTGGCGATAGATAAAAAATACGACACAATGATAAGTTCTCCTCGGTAATTGGGCGGGCGCGCGGGCCCCTTGTCCTCCTGGTGGCATTCCTCCACTTAAAAAAAAATTATGGGTTTCTACAAAGTTGAAAGTGGAAACTCCAAAAGCCATTGTGCCAAAAAGCAACCAAGAAAAAGTGTTTCAGCACAAAAAAAATTTCATCACTGATTGCACCCACTAGGTAATGCATGGGTCAAGAAAATTTTTTTAGTAAACCATAGACAAAGAATTAGTCTCATTATTAATCCATTTTTATTTCTAGCAGACACTACCCAATTACAATGCATTACCAATGCAATATTCTGGATGTGCATCATTGATGGTTAGTTGAAGACAGTGTCCCTCCCAACCCGCTCCTCAATTTCTGTAACCATTTGTAGAGATCTTTGGTGTGAGTGATGTAGTAGTCTTTTGTCATCAGAAAATATATAGACGTGATTAGATGGTCACCAGTGGCCAGTGGGAAGCCATTATTTTAACAAGAAAGATTCCAAATATAGCTCAATGATCTCTTCTATTTTGTTCACCTGCAACCTCTGATGTATTAGATACAACATAAGTGGTCAGCAAGCAAAGTAGAAGGAATGGTAGTAATTAGACATTGCTTATCTCATGTGTTATTGAAAGTGATCCTGGTTTGTTTTTAAAAGAAATATAACTATTATCTGGTTTGTTTTATTGTAAATATTTTTAATTTGTGTGTTATTGGAATATGACCTTGTTCACAATAATTGTCTAAATGAACAAATTGTAATGGCTTGGGCTTCATTGAGCATGATCACTGTTGATAAGCACAAAAGACAAACCAAAATCCATACTTATTGAATTTTACCTTTTATTTTCTCAATCTTTGCTTCAATTATTTTCAATGACATCAAAAATTAAAATGGTTTACTTTTAGCACATGGAGTTTTCATAAAAAAAATTAGGGCGCAATAATCTATGTTGATCAAGATGGGGGTTGCTTTCAAAAGAAACAACTTCACAGCATCACACCCAAAACCAAAACATACACATGCACATACCATTGTAAACATTTTACCCTGTGATCAGCACCCAAAACATGATTTGAACATGTTGGAAGGAACAAAAGATACAACCTGAGGTTTTGTACATGAATTTTGAACTTACCATGTGCTTTGATGTGTGTTTTCTTTTTTGGTGAAATGAATACTATTTTTCACATTCATCTTGAAGAGCTATAATTGATATCACTTTTGGATTACTTGAATTATAAATGATCAGCTGAATAAATTATCCTGATTTTTTCATATTTGTACATCATTACATATTCTAGTGGTTGTGAACACCCTTTTTTCATTCATGGGGATTGTTACCAATGTTTAAGGAGATTGGGGTGTACAGCAGTTGAACATCTTGTTTGTTGAAAGTGGATTGACAAATGTATGTGATGATTTATAACTTAGAATGTACTTTAATATACATAAAAAACAATAGCAACTTCAAATTCATAAGTTTTGTGACTCTATTTTGGTTTATTCTTTAACCAGTGAAAAATTGCACTTGTATCATCTGAAAGAGTATGTTGAAGTATTGATGACATAAGATTTGGAGTGTTACTAATTTTGGTTAATAATACTATCTACTAGCACATTTGTAATAAGTAGGTACAAGAAAGAAAATTAATTGAAATTATAATCACCAACTTTCAAACTGTAAGTTTCTTCAAGACAATGTCAACTTTTAAGAATTATAGCAAAAGATTTATTTGGGCTATAATGTGCCATATTGACCAACTTTTCATGAACTATGTATGTGTAAAGACAAATAAATTGCAATACAACTTTTTGAATTTTGCCAAAGCCATACAATAATCTTGTATTTTTGTTAGTACTGTGAATTGAAAATATAAACTAGTTATTTTTTTGAATCTTGGTTGGAATAAACATTTGCAAACTTAGATGTTATGATTCTGCCACACTCTTAACTACCCGATTGAATCTTTGTCATCATGTTGAAAGTTAAGACAAATTGATGTAATGCTGAAATAAACACTTTTGAATAGATTGTGTCAAATGTTTCTACTGTATCAGCAAAACATACATTAATTTTTTTGGCAGGATTATCACTTTGTTAGATTTCAAAAGCAACCACCAAAAGTCACTATAGTAACTACATATTAAGATAAACCAACATTTTTGAATGTTACAAAGAATACTTCACAACAATGACTGTCATAATATAACTATGATAGGTACAACAAAATACTATTTATACATGGCCTACAGAATTTTTTTCTACAAATACATACATAACTAACAAACTCTTAATAGAGTATGGACTTTTTGGGGCCAATCAAAAGGAATAAGACTTTTTTGTCAGCCAATCATGTGTTGAATACTTAGTAAGCCATTTTCTAAAGTTATTCACTTGTATACTAAAAGATTTTCATTGGAGTGTAAAAGTCTTAAAAAATCAGCATGCATATTATGAGAAATAATCTAATTCTGACTATAATAAGCTGTGTAAAAAGAAAAACAAAATATAATGTGATACTGTTGTCTTAACTTTGACCTTCAGAGCAACAGAATAAAATGACTTTTGTGTTACCAATTTATATTTATGGCCAATGCACCCATTAGTTAATGCGTTATACAAGATCACAATGTAATCAAGTTTCAGAAGAATCCAAGTTCATAGAGTATGCAATTTCAACCATAGAATCTGGGTAACATGAGCTCCAAAAAGTATGAAGAAAGCATTGATGATTTTAGCTAATACTAATATCAAAGGAATAGAAAAATTGATGGAGCAAACTGTAGAGAGAAAGATGAAAAGTTCAAGTGTATATTTGGTCATACATGTGTTTTTGGAAAGATCCAGCTATGGAGTGCTGCTTGTTTGCTTGTTTGCTTGCTGTTTGCCCTTTAAACAAAGCAATCAAGAAATTTTCTCTTACAAAATTGACAATGAAAGAAATTTTTAGATAGTTGCATCCCTTGTTCATCAAACTTCAAATTTTTGGATTTAAATTGGATATCCAAAAGTTCATTGAATTTGTATGAGCACAAAAAGTTATTCATCTTCCATTTTCCATGGTTTCCCCATTCCATTTTGATTGGATTAAATAAAGAGACCACATCGGCTCTGTTGCAATCTGAAACTATATTTGGCCTTTGTGCATTTTGATCAGGTGGGTCCACCTTCCTGTTAACACCTTTATCTGAAAAGACAGTGATAAAATGGTTGTTAATACAATTCCTGTGCTTGCTTAAAATCAATTTTGAAACAAATTTCTTAGTTTTTTTTTACTCTGATTATTTGTTGTACACTTTAAACAAGTTTGGAGAGTTTGTTCCATCTAAAATAAAATGAAAAAATTGTTTCCAAACACAACATTGTATTGTGGAGTGTGGAGAGATTCTATTTTTTCCCTCATTTGATAATAAATTATTTTTTCTTTTGTCAACAAAACTATTACTTGGAATGAATTCATCATATCTGTTTAAATCCTGGAGAAGAATGACAAGGATCCTTGAATGAATGGTATTCCCCAGAATGCTTTTAAAGCACTAGATGACAAATAACTAAAAGAAGTATTTGATTTTATAAACCAATTAAGGAAAGGTTACATTGACACACAGAATTTGGATTAGGTCAATATGTACAAGTACCAAAAAAGAGACCTAATTAGTTCAAAAAAATGGTGAGGAGTCAACTCAATTAATTTGATGTCCAAAATTTTTAACTTTATTGAAAGAGCTATGCTTTGGAATTTCAGAGATGCATGGTAAAAAATATCAATTTGGTAAGACCCCAAGCTTAGGATGCAAAGATAGTATATTTGTTATCAAAATGCTACTTAATTTTTGCTATGATAAAGTTAAAACCTCTTTTGTTGTTTTTTTTTATCAATTGACAGCATTTTATACAGAAAATACAAAGTTTCTATTTGGAGAAAGATGCCACTAAAATTCTACGATTCATTCAAAAAAATGTACTCTGACCTAAAAGCTGAATTAAAAATTGGAATATCTGTGGAATAAATCATCCAAGGTTTGGGTGTAATGAAATTTTAATTCCTGCTTTCTCATAATCACACAAAAGGCATTTGAAACAAAGATGGATTGGATTGCATTGTTCTATATAACAAAACAACAATGAGTTTGAATTGATCCCTTTCATAAGTAATAAGACCACAAAATTACAACACAAACAAATGATTTAACAAAGAGGAATATATGTTTTGAATCATTCAAATTTTGTACATAAATGGTGGTGTCTTTAACTTTCCTTACAGAGGCCAGTTTGGGAAGGCTATCTCTTTGAAATACATTTTTTTCAATATTTGATATAGAAATTCACATTGGCATGAATATTGATGGAAATAAACTTGACTCAAAATGGAATGTGAATTCTCTTTTCCATCAAGTTTCTTTAAAAATGAAGAAAAAGGACACACTGGCAAGAATAAATGATAAGCTTTTACCAAACCTAGTGAGTCAGCATCAACCAAAGAAAGTAATAAGAAAAAATGAATTAATTTATCAGAACTAAGGATATTTTTGTTGAAAATAGCTTTGTTTCTTTCACAAAAAACATTCAAGTGTCTTGGCTTTATATTCAACAATCTAGGTAGGATACTATTTAGTTGTGAAAGTGATACTGCCCAAGCAAATAAAGCAATGGACAATCTGTACCAGGTTTTGGAGCAATGACTACATTTATATCTTTTAAAATATTTTACTTTTATAACTATTGCTATCAGCATGGATTTAAGGGGATACAACTCTTGAGCAATGAATAAATGTGCATGAGACAAAAAGAAGTATTTTTACAAAACATCATTATACACATTCTAAAAAATTGCAATATCTCAAGTAAGAGATGAAAAATTGACAACAAGAAAATTTTGAGGCAGTTTTATAACACCACAAGAATTGAAATAATGATTGAAACTGAGCAATAACATTTTTTTGGTCAAATTGTATGCCCTTGTGTGGAGGATACATCAAGAATGCTATTGACTACATGGCAAGGAGGAATAAAAAAAATAAGCAGAGTTCATACTTTGTGAAGTAAGTTCGAAGTAAATCAGTTGATGATTTACTTTACTTTTTGTTACTTTATTTTTGAAAAAATAAAGTGACTATTGGTTATCAAGTCATACTTCTTACTTTAAGGCTCTTTGATTCCAAAGTTACCTTACTATGCTTTTTTCACATTCAAAGTAACTTCAAATTTTACTTGATATGTAAATTTTCAATGCTGCCTTTAGTCTCCCACTATTTTACTATCACAATATTACAATATTATTTTCACAGCCTAAATACACAATATACCATCATACTCAGGTGTATTGCTGTGACACAGTAGATAGATAGAACTTACCTACCTACATCACTACTACATAATAGTATTATTCAAAAAGTCTAAAAAAAATCTATATTGAATTGAATTCAGTGAATGTATGCACATCATTATTTCTAATTGATTTTTATTTGATAATGTGTTTGTTATTTTTCTACTCAATTTCAGTATATAACTTGTCTTAATGTTAATTGAAATGTCACTGTCACTTTGATTTTTCATCAATGCTTTGAATACTTTATTTATATGGTTGGAAATAAACTATCATTGATATAATAGATTTACTCAGTACAAAAATGTCAATATTAAAATGCAAAATAAATAAAGTTAGAATGTGATATCAAATCTCTTGTTAAACTTTATGTAACAATGTGCGTGAGCTACTCATTACTCTTTCTTTAAAGTAAAAACCTTTAATTTTTACTTCATAATTAAAAATGCTTTACTTTGCTTACTTTAATTTTATTTTTTCTTGAAAATAGAAGTTACTTTATTGATTGAACTTTACAAATAAATCAAATTAACTTTACTTTCTTTATTCAATACAGATTAGGACTATTTTTTACTTTACTTTGACTATAAATTATAATTTTTTACAAATTTTTAATATTTAAAGTTCTACTCTATCTGAACCCTTCTACGTGGGAAAATGAAAAGAGCATCAGAAACCCCCCAATAACAATTCATGACAATTAATAACTAACAATTGGTAATCATGACCAATATTTGGGTTTATAATCAAATCAAACAGTTTTCCAATATACAATAGGAACTTATGTAGGCAATCAAAGTTTTGACAGGTAATTCAAAACCAATTACAAATCTTAAAACCCTTTTTTGGTAAGGTATTATTAATTGTTTGGTTTTATTTTACCTTTGTTGGTGTTAAAACTTTACCTGCATTTTAAAAACACCATCCTTTTAATTTTAAATCATCTTGTTTTTAATTTAAAACCTAAAAATGGTAATATTATTTGTAAGTATTGTAGTAAGTACTAACTTGTGACCAATTTTTAATTGTCCGTCTGTCTGTACAATACTTATGTCTTTATCATCTGTTGTCGGTCGTTGGTCAGCACAACGTTAAGTAAGTAAGTAGGAGTATTGTACCTATGGTACTTACCCCACACAATAAGTTTGGTAGTACCCCTAACTAGTACATGCTAATTAGATACTAAGTTTTACCAAAAATACTTCTTATTGATTCAATTACATGAAATAAATAAGGAAATAATTTTTTTTGGTTCACACCAGGGTTTTAAATTTCGACCACACATACATTATTTCAGCTCATCGCCAGCATCGCCATTGCAATCGCAAGCTCGTCTTCATTGTAAAGGAGCTTGTTACCATCGAGTTTGTTGCCATCGAATCAAGCCATCGAGCTCGTCATCATCAAATCAAGCCATCGAGCTTGTCGTCATTGTACAGGCTTGAAGCCATCGAGCTCGTCACCATCGAATGAGCTCAAAGTCATTGATCTCTTCACCATTGAAGGAGCTCGAAGCCATCAAGCTCAAAGCCATTGAGCTCAAAACCATCGAACAAGGTCAAAGCCATCAAGCCCATCTTCATCAAACAATCTCGAAGCTTTCAAGGTTGAAGCCATCAAGCCCGCCTCCTTCGAACAAGCTCGTCACCATCAAAGGAGCTTGAAGCCATCAAGCTTGTCACAATACCATTGCACAAGCCCAAAGCCTAACTTAAATGCCATTGTGCGAGCTTGAAACCATAGCTTGAAACTATCAAGTTGGTTTCCATCATACCTGCTCAAAACTACCAAGCTCATCTTCATTGTTGAGGAGCTCATCTCCATTGAGCTTTTCTTCCATCTTTTGTAGCTATCCCAGACCATTCAATTCTAATTGTATGGATGTCTGTACAAAGTCCATTGTCGTTGTTTGTATTGAAGGCACCCGCCTTCCCATCCCATCCGATTCTATCCCATTGTTGTCATTTGTAGTCATCTCAAAATTGTCACTGCCCCCCTTCTATAATTGATCATAGACATGGGCAAGAAATTTTAAGTTTAGTTTCCATGTGAGTACAGGTGCAGTATGACTTTTCATTTGGGTTCATTTTCATTGAACTGTTGCTAATAAATTGTTTGTCTTTGACTGTATTTTTTTCAGGAATCGGTAACATTGTTGTATAGTACATCCTGTTAATTTCTAGAAAGAGCACTGTTACAATATTTGATTCGGCAAACACAACCAATAGCTATCATTAGCGGTCACGGTAGTGCTGATCTTTAGTGTTTTCACTTGGAGGCACCCTTGTCAATGCGGGCCAGAGAGAGCCTTGCAAGC
>JALLOT010001244.1:0-15659 GCA_036939595.1 Thalassiosira livingstoniorum | reverse complement strand
GCAAGCTTGATCGACCAGTCTCCTTAAATTCGAATCAAGCTCCGAGTTTAAGGAGACTGGTCGATCAAGCTTGCCCCCTACTAAAGCACCGTTGAATAATCCCAGTGTTGAAACCATTGCCTCTCCACAAATACCTTCAACTGTGGACTCGCCACAAGTACCAGAAAATGCAGATCAAAATCCAACGTTAGTGGAAAATAATGTACAAAATACTCCAAGTGAAACTCAAGATTCTCCTGAAATTGAAATTCCAACAAACCAAATACCAAACAATGACGAGGGACAAAATCCTGACACAACTGAAAACATTCCATCCAACGAAATAATTACTCCACCACTCAATCAATTTTCACTATCAATGAACTGCCAAAATCGAGGAGTCACCTACTCACAAACATTGTTAGAAAATGACTGCATCGGCTGCCAATACATCCGATCGGCCGTCAATACGGACAATAACATCGCCATTGTCACTGCCAATAGCAAAGTTCACTTCTTCGCATACAAAGACAACACATGGCAAGAAACCGACTCAAAAATCATTTACTGTCCCCAAGATCAATGCCTGCTAGTCCCAGCAATCCACAACCACCAAGTATTCATCGGGGCAGTCAACACCAATGCATTGTACGTCTACACAACCCAAACGAATAGTAACGGTGGGACTTCGTGGGAGTTTCAACAAAAAATCTCACCGAGGGGATTGGAAGACGATGCCTTTTTTGGGAATGCCATTGCGTTGCATGAGGATGTTATGGTGGTGGGCGCTTATAAGGATGGTGGGACCAAGCGTTCGTCGGGTGGATCGGCGTACATTTTCCGCCGCGATGGGAGTGGAGGAAATGGAGAATGGAGTCAGGAGTATACCATTGGTCCAGCGCACGATTCCACTCCATGGGTGCGATTGGGATGGACTGTGGCCATCCGAGACAATATTGTGGCAGTGGGGGATCCTTTGTTTGGAGGGAGTAATGGACGAGTGCAAGTTTACAAATATCGCAGTGACAATGCGTGGAGCTTGATCTGGGATGAGACTGGGGCTGTCAATTCTGAATTCGGTTCCAGTGTGGCCTTGGCGGATAATTTGGATCTTTTCATTACTGCTTCGCAAGAAGGCAATGCTCAGGGTGCAGTGTATCGTTACCCCAATGGAATAGACGGATATTTGAAGGATTTGTACACTGCCTTTCGTGTCAATTCCTCCTATCAACTTGGAAATCCGGCGATAGTGAATGGAAATACAATAGCATTTGGTTCGAACATAAGTCCAACCTCTGCAGAATCTGGAATTACAATGATACTTGGACTTGAAAATGGCAAATGGAGCAATTGGAAATCAGTGGCAGTTTTGAAAAGGACGCTCCAATCTTTTTCTGGAAATCAGATGCTTATGGTTTATTGTGAAAATACTTTTTGCGAAAATGATTTTGAGGATTCGGCTCAGAATATTCATGCCTACACGGTCGAGTGCTTGGACTAGCAAATGGTACAACATCAATTTTTTTTTGAAAAAATGTAAAAAATGGAGAATTTGATTTCACAATGCTCTTTTCCCCAAGTCTAAGTACACTGTTGGACATCAGATAAATGATATTTGACATTTAGTCTTAGAGATATTATATGAAGCAAATGAGCTCAATTTGCTTCCTGTGCGGAATCGTCTCTACTGGTTGCTTCCCTCAAAGAGTCTACTGTAAGGATTCTTCCTTGCTGTTGAAATGATGATGAAAAACCTTCATAGTAGCAACAACATTACACGACATATTCCAATCATTTCCTCTTTCTAATTGCAGTCTCCCCAGCACCAAGTATCTAGTCAGAATAGTTCTGGTGTCAGATTTGAAGAAAATATAACCACCATGGAACATCTGGTGTGACTTTTCGTGTCCAAATCTATTTGGCAAGTGCCCGGGTGCTTAGAATTCAAATTGATTGGCTAAGTCAAGATCACCAGGCTCATAATTGAGAGCTGAAAGTATTTCCTCTTGTTTTGTCACACCCTGGTATTTTTGTTGATTTGACTAAATAATAGATTACAAAGAGTTTTCAGGAAGGTACCGTTATAGGATTATTTTTTGGAGATTTTTATTTATTTTAGAATCACCAAATGTAATCTAAAAATATTTGTGAGCGATTTTGTGTAAAATAATTTTCACATAAAAATAATCAATAATTTTGTCCCCAAAATAACCATCTGCGTGATTGGTAATGTTGGATACAAATAATTGGTGAATGGGAATTTGGATTGTACAAATGGTAATGGATGGTAATTTGGATGGTGCAGATGGTAGCAAAGAATGGCAATTGATTTTACATGAATAGTAAGTGTGGATGGATGGCAATTTTACGTACCATTCATTGATGACATGTGCAGATGTGTGTCAGTTGATGAGCCTCATTAGTGAAGCACACCTTCTACTCCGAGAAGCTCAGGCTTTATGTGTGTGTGTGTTTTTTTGTTCTCGGGAACTTGAGGGTTGGAGTTGGAGTGGATGTGGGAACTTGCAAGGATGTCTTGGGGTCATAACTTTTCTTTTTTCTAATTAGATATTGCCTTAGTAATTGTTTTGAATTTGTGAAATCTTGTAATGAAAATTTGTATACAAACTTTACTTTTTCCTATGTGTTTTTTAAAAACATATTGTGTCAGTGGCGAATCACCTTAAGTCTTGGCTCTTCAACTTGTTGCTGCATAGAATAAAAATACCATAACCTACTTCATTATACATACAAATTCTTATGTAGAAAATAAGTATAATAACTTAAAATAAATGGCAGTATGAAATAGAAAAAAATAACTTTCCAAAAACTTGGGGTAAGTAAAATAATGAAATTATGGTAAAGGTGTAAGGTATATAGAAATATGTACCATATCATACATACAGCACAATTCTTCAATGAGCTACTGGATGTTCTTCAAGAAGGGAAGGAATACCACACATTGATCCTGTTGAGGTTCATGTGGAGATGATCCACCTTCATCATCCTGAACTTGGTGGCCCATTTTATCACCAAAGTATAAATTGTGTTAGTCAGTATTATCTCTTATTCATTTTCATGCTTTATTTATTTTCTATTGTGACATCATCTTATTTAGAAATTAGGCAAAATGGAGATCCAAAATTCATCATACCTCCTCCTAGAATAAGTAGTTACCTACATACCTACTTACTACTTATCTCTATTTACTTACCTAGAGATTTGCCCATCAGCATGGACTGCTATGCTCTAAGTCCGATTGCCTAACAGCATGCCCCAACATCAATGATTACTTTCTACCATATTAGGGTTTCACAACCTAGATCCCAGATCCAAGTGTTACTTGACTATGACTTTATAATATGTGATATCTATCTTGGGGTGAGACTATTTTTGCTTATTGTCATGTTATTTGTGTGTTTGTTGGCTTTCATGTGTGTTTGCCATGCACTGCTTGCATGTGTCTTGAATCTTGCTCAAATAATGATGAAAATTTATGACACATACAACAGACAAAAATATTGTCAATGCTGATGATGTTGTCATGTCATCATCACTGGCAACATCTTTTTCTTTACAAAAAATGTATAGAATATTAACTTTATTTTTTGATAACTTCCTACATCATAGTCATCAATGAGGATAGCCACCATCAATACCATTCTTGAAAACAATAGAAGCTCATAGCAGTTCTACTGCTACCACTGTCATCAATACTGGTGTCAACAGCTTGCAATTTTGGTTGTGTTGTGGCTGAGTACAGGTAAGAATGGTCAAGTCAAAGTTTGATATTAAATATCAATGTCCTGAAACCACTTCTTAAAATGGACACTAATTGTTGCTCCTAACTAAGGGTTGATAGAAACACACAAGATAAACACATCATGTGATGGTTGGAGGGAAGGGGGAGGAAAGCATTGTAATGGCTGATGGAGGGGGGGGGCATGTGGGATGTGCTACTTACCCATGAATGACATATTCAAAGTCAGAATATTTGATATTGCAGTGGTTGGTTATGGTTCCTGTGGTGAATATTCTTTGAATTTGATATCTATGTAAGAAATTTTATGCCAGTAACCTGGAAATGTTATGTACCTAAGTAAGTAGTAACATAGGTAGGTAGGTAGGTATCCTCATATTTGCCTGAATACTAACATGAAAAATGAATTCTTTTTGATATTTTAAAATTGATGTGACTGAATGATTTTGAGCATATGGGAGTTGAAAAAAAATGAATGTAAATTTGTTCTGATATGTTGATTCTGGATATCTTGTAGGCAATGCGATGGGTGAATAAATTCAGGATGATGCAAGTGGATCATCCTTTGTGTAATGTGATTGGGTAGTAATATTTTTTTCTAATGAATTTTGTACTTTTTGTGATATTTCCTATGGTAGATACAAAATGTTAAATTAAAATACTGATCACTCATTGCTATAATCATACCATTCATAAAATGAATATCTGAAAATTTCAAAAAATCCTACATTAGAGCCCATGGGAATGAGGATGGTAATTACACCTGTACATGACATCATTGTACAATTGTCTAATGATTACCATCCATGGATGATGAAGGGTGGTAATTTTTATGAAAGGATGATAATTTGGATGGTTGGATGATAATTTGAATGGTTGGATGGTAATTTGTATTATAATCTGTGTGTGGGTGGTAGTTTTAAATCAATTTTTAACATGTATAAAAGGTTGCCTTTTCTAATCACAAAACATTTTTACACAAAATATAAAGTTAAAAATTGTGCCAGGAACATCATCAATACAAAAACAAAAAACTTGCAAAAAAAATCATCCAATTTTGGTACATTCCAGGAATGCACTCACATATATAAAAAAGAGAGATAAGACCACCACAAATAACACTGCATGAGAATTTGCTGGATTTCATAATAGGAAATGCACCCTCTTTTTCTGCTCAATCAATTACCATCTGTAATTTAAACAGATATTTTACATGCATTGCTAAAACTTTAATTTGATAATTCCTTGTTAATGTTGTTTGATTGAAGACTAGAGCTCCAAATAAAACAAAGTAAAGTTTGATGATTTCAATAAGAAAATAAATGTACCTAACTAGTGAATGGTTGGCTGAAGTTGTTTGAGGAATTACCAAAAGTTCAATCACTCAGAAAGAGGTTCATGTGTAAACGTTATCATGTATAATTGTGTATTGTGCTAGAACTACGTAGGGATATTTAAGCAAACAATGAATATTATGAATTATTACATATGTATCTTTAGGCATGTGCATTGTAGAAAATTGTATCACATGCTTATCAATTGTACTTCAGAAATTTTAGTTAGTGGAAATGATTTTCTTGTAAGTATTTTATTAAGCTCTCAAAAATCTGAAATGAATCTAACAGTACCATTTTTCTTAGGTATGGTGAATATTGGAAACCCCCATTTACTATCTGATTTCTGTTTCAACACACCTAGTTGAACTAAATACTCTACCTTGTTCTTAGTAGTACCATCAGTATCAGTGAAAAGGAGCCAGGCTTCTTTTCAATTTCAAGTGTAGGATCTTTTTATCCCTGAATTCTTGAGTGTAGGCTCCCTTATTCTTTTTTGCAAAAAAGCTCAAAAAAGGCTCCTTTTCAGGTTTGTANCATGTCACCTGCTGAGGTCTCTCCTTGATAATATTTTTGGGGGGAAACGAAAAAAGAGCCTTCTAATGCGGGCTCGTTTCTCCTAAGATGTGGAGGCTCCTTTTATATAATGGTTTTTCCAAGTGTAGGCTCCTTTTTGAAGCATAGGCTCCTTTTCACCGATAATGATGGTACTTTTATGATGTACCTTATGTAACCTAAATGGCTTCTTATGCCAGGGTGTTGCACCTTCTTATAATTCTAATTTTATGGGATCAGTATTCCATACACCTAAACCTCCATTGAAGATATCCTCTTACTTCAGTAGGTATTTTAGTAGTTTATTCCTCTCATCAATCATTTGATGGGCAAATATTTTAGAAATTATCTTAGGTAGGATAGCCTTCTCCTATTTGGCATCCAAAATCTTTACTGTCCTATTAGTCTGCTGGTCATTAATAATAGGATCTAGAGTACAAATTTACACACTCAAGAGTTCAGTTGAATTATGTAATTAAGTGATATCATGCATACTCATCTTAGTACCATCTACATCTATGGTAATTATTTGAATTTTTAATTTAAGATCTATATTATCTAACTTGTAGAGTATGAGTGCCTTTTAATAAATTGTATTCTCCTTCTTATGCTTCTTCTTCATACCTTTTCAAAGGAAGACATATCCTTCTTGATTTCTTTAGAAAATGTAGCAAACATCTGCTTAAAGTTTAAGATGAAGTTAAAGTCCTGGTTTGGATTGGCTCTTGAAAGTTCCATAATGGTTCCACTTATGGAATTAACTAGAGTTGTATGTGACCAGTGCAACTCCAAACTGCCCCTAGCTTTTGCAACGCTAAGCACGGGGGGGGGTACTTTTTACTGCCTTTGGTAATTTTCTCAGCCGTGGAAAGTGTGCCTTTATGTAGTGGTGATCCTAGCTAGTGGGTCTGGTGGATTTGTGTCTTGCAGCATAGCCTTGTGCTTCTCAATTTCATATGAAATCCACTAGCTTCTCCTAATCTGTGGGAAAGATTTCTGGATTGTCCACATGATACTGGGATTCCTATTTCAATGGAGCCATGCATATCAGCACATAACACAAGTTGGGTTCTCCTAGGTACATACCACCTGTCTTGGAAGGCAAATGAGATGCTTTGTTATGTCATACAACATCATTCTGGCTGGCTTCTTGAGACATCTGCACCAATATTGCAGATGATTCTCTGCAGAATCATGTTAGGCAAACTTCTTGGCATGATCCCATTTTCACTTAGTGAACATGGTCATACTCCTAAAATGTCAGGGACTCTTGTTTATTTCCCTTGGTCTTAAATGGGAGAATACATATTTTCTCACATAGTGCGTACCATTTGCAAACCGTGGTGTCATTGAGAAGGGACTCATAAATCTGAAAACCACATAAGTCCCAAAATGCCTGGGCCTTAGAGATATCCAAAATTTTTGTTTTGACCTTCTTGATGTTATCATTGCAATCAGCCTTATATTCAGGAGCTTCTGGATGAGGCATTTTCTGTTATTTTGAAATGACCTTTCCTAGATCCACATTTTTCCTGAGTGAGATCTGCATTACTTAGATTTTACCATCTTGTATCAGGCAACTGTCAATGGTCAATTGAAATTGGAAAAATGACTGAATGTCATGTTTGATAACTTATGGCATTGTACCTTAGTAACTTCCTTATTTGGTAGGAAAATTTTGACACCATCCACTTCTTCCATATATTTGGACAGATCCAGGATAAAACAGATGGATGGTGATTACAGATTTATCTATCCTTCTCAGCATTGCATTGGAAAATGCCTTCAGAGAATCTTCTTGTCCAAATGTTAGCCATCACATATGTTAATAATATTTATAATAATTAAGCCTTTTGAGGTATTTGCCTTTTGAAAAGATTACTTAACCACTACAGCCTTTGAGTGTAGTAAATATTTCAAAAAAATGATTTTTATTGAATCATACTTTACTGCTATCTTGTCAAGAAAGAAATAGAAATCTTTACCAGTCTTATTAAATTTTGGTGGATTGTTGCTTACTCTATGTCCCTCAAGTGTTTGAGAACAAATCTCATAAGACCTTGAATCAGATTTGAAATCAAGGTGCCCTAAGCATAAAAAGCTATTATTATTTAGTAATAAAAGTTGGTATGCAATTATCATTTTTAGTAACAATTATGTTATACAACTGGAGATTAAAATAAAAAGACAAATGAAGTCAGTGCCCCTTTATTGGCATGTACTGAGTACCATCATTTGTCAAAAAGTCAGCTGACTTGTTGGATACATGTACTGAGAGGCTATAATAACGTTATTTTTTCTTCAGATATATAAAGGATGACTTTTCTTCTCCATTTTATCATTCTTGTATTGCAAGGGTTATAGTCAAATAGTTTTTTGAAATATGAAGGGTCATAGTTGGTAAGCATTCACAAGGTTTGTTGCCAGAATATCAGCCATCTCTGTAGATAGTATACCAGAATACATGCTGAAATTTAGCTTTTTGAGAGAGAATTTGGGTTTACAATCATACTACATTTGATACAACCATACAAAACTGGTTCATAATAAAAGATTTGAGCTCTTGTCTCAATAGTAAACCCACAAAATAATTTACTCATTCCTTCCATTTTGTGAGAAAAAATGGCAGGCAATTTTCATTCATTCAGGAAACTGCAAATTTGTCTCAAAGATAGAGATTAACTCCAAATGTTGCTGGAAAATAATTTCTGCTTAATGCTAAGATTGAGTAATTGTAAGAAAATTCTATTTTATTTAATTGCTTATTCAAAAATATCGGATCAAACTCTCAAGTGCCTTTCATTCTTGCCAATTTTACAGGAGGATTTGTGTATCAAAATGCACCAATTATAATTGTTTATTGAAGGCCCAAATTAAAATCCATTTTTGATTTGGTTCCTGTTTGTGTTAATTTGGCACATATTGTTGCATGAGTATCAGGGGCGTAATTTATGCCAAAAACTAACTTTAGTTCATCATCTGATTTAGGCATTAAATGGTTTAAGTATAAAGGCTGAACAAACTAATTAGCTAGTCATGCGATGACAATGCAAGCAAGCATTCAAGAGATGTTTTAATTAAATTCATTTTTCTATATTTCATTGTTTCAAACCAAGCAAAATTTGAAAATAGGAAAAATGACAATCATTTCCTCTTCATGAATCAATCCCCAAATTTTTTGATGAAGATACTAGGAAATATTCCAAATGTAAAAATAGAAATCAATTTTTTATCAATGTTAGGGCTCAGTTTGAAGAAGATTTGTTTTCTAATTGCTTTGATAAGAGTTAGTATGAGTTTCTTGAGTTGCATAATACTTCATTTGCAGAAATGCTGGGTGTTCTTTTCCTTATCTTTACTTTTTACCACTTTATTTTTGAAGGAGACTTGCAGCAGAATATATCTTTTGAACTTGCTGAGTTGTGGCAGAAATCGTAGTGAAGTTTTGATTCGTTCTTGCTGTTGCTCAAACGGCAGAAACTACACTATTTTTTTAAGTTCCTAAAATCGGGGAAGTAATTAATGAGCAATCAAAAATAATTATAGTTTCCTCTTTCCGTGTTTGAATTGATCATGGAAGTGGAGCAAATATGACGGCTTTTCAAGCCGGTTAACTCATATGATGTTGCAAATAGCAAGAAGAGCGCAGCAACTTTTTCGAATCCGACAGTAATTTCTAATTCATTACGCAACTATTAGGAAACAAAATCAAACAAATCAATCAATAAAAAATGGTTACCGTGCATCGGGATCGCTAGGACGACTATAGAATCATTCAAAGTTACATGCATTCTTTGATGCATTTCTTGTTGCATAACTCCACTTTCTTCTCAATGCACATTGTCAGCTGCTCCACCAAGCACACAACACGAGGGCATTCATTAACTACCTCTTGGATGCAATCTTCTGACACTTTTTCTTCGATGCATTCCGGAACACCTTCGTCAACGAGACACTCTTCGTCACAACGAGTTACGCAGTCTATGTCGGGGCATGTTTCACTGCAGCAAGCCTCTTGGCATTTTCTTGGAGGGGTTTCATCTGGGCAGCATACCAGAGCTATAAATCAAAAGTTGTAGCAGCGCATCAGTAGATTGAAATGGGAGGAAAAAAGTGTGTGCATTGCGAAATTGCCTTACCTTCACCATGCCAGTCAAACACAGTGCAATCCCAGCAATCATATTTGTAAGAGATGCAGCCTACATCACAGTTTTCGACATCTACAAGATTTCCATCTCTGCAACGAGGTTCGAGTACCCTTTGTCTGAGACCTCTTGCATCGTGATCTGGTAACCAAGATACAAAATGAAAAAAATTTCAATAATTGTGATGAGTTGAAGTCCAAAGATCGAAAATAGAAAGGTCAAACATGATTATCACACGCACCAGAGGCGGCAGAAAAAGAAAGCACCGCCATCATGAAATATATCAGTTTCATTTTTTTATCGTCGTGGTGTATTTTTGCTTTTCGGCTTTGTCTTTGTCCTCTATTAGGTTTAAAATGTTGTTTTTTTGCTATGTACTATTTTATTTTTATGAGCATTTCGTTGTGACAGAACTGGTTGCTTGTGCGGTTTGGATGTAACGATGACAAAAGTTTTGCATTTTGTGGCAAGTCGGGAAGATGACCAAGATCAAGAGCAAGACTGAAGATTATCCTCTTACCTGAGACAGCAGGAAAAAATCATTGTCATGGAATGAGTTGATATTCATTTTGATACTTGTTTTTTCTGTTGGAAATAGATTTCTCCTCCTACAAGAAAATGTGTTTTATAGTTTGACGTTTTGTTGTGGTGTTATGAGAACACGTCGTACGCTGCGACATCGAAAATTAAAATCATGATCAAGGCCAAGACTATAATACGTGTATCCCCTTTGCCAGCAATTAATTTTTCGGCAAGAAGAGATACTAGAGTAAAAGAATACGATCGACATGAAAAGATCGAACAGGAGAAAGAATAGATTGTGCGAGAGTGAGACAAGTTTTATTTTATGATTGAGTTTATTTGAAAACGAAGCCATATCTGGAGACGATGGCCGCATGGAAAATCACGACACGAGCGTTCTGTCTCCGGGTTTCATGCCATGTCACCAAAAAGAGCTGTTTCCGCAGGCGCCCGATTACAGCATGAATAACAGATGCAGTGTTCTATTTCAATCTTGTTGCAGTCAATACATTTTTTAGGAGTAATACTTATGTGAAAAAGTAATCAATGCAATGGGGGAATCAAATGATGCATTGTGTAGCATAGTGCGTCACTTGACGCGACCTAAGAATAAATGCACTCCTCTCTGCATTTAGTTTTGCACATTGAAAGCTTCTTCTCCATACACATTGATAGCTGCTCCTCCAAGCACACAGTGTACGGACAACCATCCTTTTCGGACTCTACACAATCTTCCTTTACAGGGGTATCTACGCACTCACAAGCTGCTTTCTCAAGGCAGTTTTTGTTACATTTTTTCGTGCAATCTACATTCGGGCATGTGTTGCAGCATATTTTTTCACATTGTTCTGGCAGCACGCCTCCTTCGCAGCATATTCCTGTTAAACATCATGTAGTAGATGGAGTTCAATGTACAAATGCGAGGCCGGAAAATTTTAGATTGAGAGTAATGCTACTGTAAAATATTAGTTCACTTCTTTACCTTCTGGCCTTTCAAAAACAGTACATTTAGAGCATGCGTATTCTTCGTCAATACACTGAAAGTCGCACTCTTCTGCATCTACAAGGCAGCAGAGGTCCTGACTGTAACATCTTGTGTCCGGATCCGGGCTTGGCTTTTCTCCGCAACACTTCTTTTCGCACTTCTTCGGTAGTTTTCCGTTGGGACATTGGACTGTTTGTTATTCGTGTGTGAGACAAACGCAATTGAAAAAATGCAAAAAATATTGTATTGTTACCAAAGCAGAGTCATTTAAGAGCTAAAATAGAACATGAATCAAATAATAGCCCACCTAATCCTCTGAAATCCATTTCACATTTTTTGCTACAAAATCTTTTGCTTTGGAAACATTTTTTGTCGCATTCTACTCCTTCAACTGCCCTCATCTTGTTTTTGTGTTTAGGTTTTAAGATCCTTCCCTCGAAACCTCTCACATTTTTGTCAAGTTCTATTCAAAGATGATGATAAACGTGCGTAAGAATGACATCCAAGAGCTTAGAGTCTACAGATTTGACACAAGCGAAAGCCGAGGTTTACGTACCTGAGGCCGCCGTAAACGACAGCAATATTGCTACGAAATAGATGTTCTTCATTTACTTGAACTTTGCTGATTCCTTTTTTCTTAGTACTTTTTTCTTGGTACTTTTTACTGTTTGTGTGGTGGATATTCTTTTTTGTTGTTCGTTTTGTTTTATGACCCTTTCGTTGGTTATGGAAGTTTGCATTTGATTCAACATAGATGAATGCATTCAAATTCCGTATTGAACGCATGCCAAGACAAAGATCATGACCAAATAAGAGAAACCAAAATTGGAGTGACATGCATTAGATGAAAATAATATTATAATGCTTTTTTTATTTGTAGTCTCCGAAGCAGTTACTGGTTTTGTACCACGCTACATGAGACTTTACAGTGACACTTGATGGCAGCATAAACGCAAGCAAAAAATCCATCCTTTAGTCGGATCCACTCCACGTTAGGTAAAAGTTTTCAGTGCTGCGATCACATTTTGAAGCATGTTCAAGAAGAGGACCAAGATACAAACTCCCGCAACAAAAATAGCGAGACATTTCCATTTAAGGATTAATTTGACCCTTAAAGTTGACCGTAAAGCAGCAACAGAAAAGTTAGTCCTGCAGTTTTTGGCTTCTCGAACGTCACGATATGTCGCAACGTAAAAATTATGTCTTCGGCGAAACGCCGGTTGTGTCACAGTCTATGTAGGTACCTTGCTTTCTATAACCAGCATTCTCCGCTTATTTGAACTTTGTAGTGTTAGCTTTTACATACGTCTGTTTATTCATGAAGGTGTGATTACGAGTGATTAAAAAAATACACACAGTTACAACTATTGATGGTTTGTTGGCACTTCTAGATTCCATTTGACATGAGATCGGCTGCTCATCTCTAGCTCCTCTTGGTCGTGTTCGTAGCTTGGCGATTCATATTGCTCACAGTATTCCACGTTCACCGGGATAGACTTGCTCAAACCTCTGCCCTCCTTCAATAATAAGCCTTTTTCTCGAACGCGTGGCGCCGAATTCCTACGTTTTGATTCATTCAGTCGCCGTATGCTATTGACCCAGTTTTTTCTCTCGATGATCTTCTTCCCTCCTTCTTTGTTTAGCACAAATAGAATTTCGTTCTTTGCTATACTTGCAACAATAGCGTAGGTCCATGATCCATTCGATCGTTTGATGAAAACATTGTCAAAGACTTGAAGTTCGGATAATTTTTTTGCTGCTTGTTCGATAGATGATTCTTGGATAATGTCATTTTGGGATAGGAGAACGTCGCCCAGTGAATACTTGTTGACTCTGTTGCCATTGCTGCGTTCATTTTTGGCATGAGAGTCGGTTGTGGAGCCCTTACACTTTTGGCTTGTACGTCTATCCTGACTTTTTTCTATTTTGCACATTTTTTCTTTAAATTTGTTTCGTACACGAGGAGTAGAGGATGATCTTTCAGATGATTCAGAACCTTCGCTATTTCGCCTTTGTTGTTCTTCGGAAGGAGGATTTGCCATTGGTTGTGTTGGGACGTGTGAGCCGGAGTCGCTTTTTCGTCGTTGACATCGACGTGATTCATGGGAAGACTCTGTTTCCTTCTGATTACACTCACGGACATGAGAGGGCAACTTTGAAGGTTTTTGCGATGATTTGGAAGGACCGTCGTAGTTTTTCGTAGGTACTCCGACAAAGCTCTTGCCCTTGTTTTCTACTTCATCTGACTTGCTTCTTGTATATTTGTTGTTTTGTTTGAGGATTGGAGTAGAATTGTTGGCATCGCCATTTACGCCCTTGGATTGCACATCATTCAAGTCATCCTCCTCCCTTATGCTTTCGACTGTGTGATCGTCATTTCGTAAATTTACAAAATATAAGTCTTTGGGCGTTTTTATTTTGATATGGCCCTTGTTTGGATCGGTTTTCGTCCGTCTATGTGTATGGGTTTCATTTTTCCCATTTACTCTAGCACTCGAGTGGGCTGAGTCCAGGTCAGTGTTACTAAATGAGGCATGGCCAAGTTTTTCGAAGTCCGTCATGTATGCACTTGCGATGCCACGCGTGTGACATTCATTGACAGAACTTTGACTTTTCTGTCTGTCGCTGCGTGAACTAGATTCAGACCCAGAACATGAAAGGTCAGATGGTGCCACCTGTCGACCCTTTGGCTTGTCCTTCTGCTTCAAAGATAAATAAGGTTTACGTCCTGTTGGAGTTGCTGATTGTGGAGTTGAATTTACATTGGGTGCATCGTCTGATTGCTGTGCTGGGTTGGACCACAAAGAATCCAACATGTCACGAAGGTCAAATGGAGATATTGGGACGACGGCTTTGCCTATACTTAGTTTTCGTTGGGCTACGTCATTTTCTATCTCTTCCGAAAGTTTTTCTTCCTGTGCACATTGTGAGCTCACTCCCAATGGTTCGCCACTGGTTCCCTCTTTGTGCTCTTCTTCTGGTTGGAAAGCAACGTGTTTGTTGGAAGGTCGTCGCACACCTTCTGCTTCGGGTGCATGGCTCAATTCACTAATATGATTACTAACTTCACTGTTTGATGGCGCAGCTTTGTCTGTTACAATGGTTTGTTCGGTGGAAACCGCTACTTGGTCGAATTTTATTGAATTTTGATAAACATTCAAGATGTCCCCAGGTCTTTCGTCGCTCATTTCGGTGGGACATTTAGAAGTTTCGTTGCTTTCTTTGGCTGCGTTCAGAGGGGCAGTGATTTTTGCTGGTTCAGATGAGACATTGCCTTGGACATCATCTTCTTGATCTTCACTGTTACTCGGTGAAAAATGCAATGGGCCCAGGGATGGATTAGTTTGGGCTTTGCCCCCTTCTTTTCGCCGCATAGGGAGTTGCATAGACTCAAGCTCAAGTTCATATTTCTTCTCACGATCGACTTGGCTGCTCCCCCCTGTTTCTGACATTTCATTGTCACCGTCGGCGCTCGCATTGCCTTCGCTATCAGCGCCCCCCTCGTCATCTGAAGCCTCGCAAAAGCTATCAATCACATCTTCCCTCAACTGTTTCGACTGACCCAACAGACCAGGATGACTTGACTGGCTCGAATGTAACGACTGCGACTTCAAACTGTCCCTCCTCTTACTAATCCTCTCCTGCGCAATCGCCTCTGCCTCTGCTGCCATCGCCTCATAGTCTTCCTCGGAGAAGTCCATGTCAAAGGCCCCGAATTCGGCGCAGCTGAAGGACTCGCCAAACGCAGAGATGGATCCCGTTGCGGATGATTTTAAGTGTGGTGGAATGCTCATTGTTTCGTGATTACATTAATGGATGTGGCCAATGTCAGCGTTAGATCTCATAGATGTGATGTTTTCAGTTACTTAGTTTAGCTACTTTGCCCCGATAGAATTTGACAGGTGGCAATCTATAGCAATCGATCCTGCTCGTGGTCATGATCATCTTATCAGGAGATTTTAGAACTGCCGTTTGAGTTTTTGGCAGTGGCTGCAACGTCTCAGCGACGCAGGCTGTTTACAAGAGCAATGCCCAGCCCCCAGCCCTTCGTTCGGGCGGAAAAATCAAACATCAGAATTCAAACAGACTCAAACAGAAATTGGTTGTCGGAAGGGATAAAAACTGATAAAAAAATAAAATTCAATCTTCATCTTTAAAAAAGAGACAACCAATTCAAATTGAAAGCCCATCATATTTTGTCAAAAAAATAGGAGCAAAAAATAATGTTTCGAATTTGATATAGATTAACTCTTTCTGCTTTGTATCTCTGTGATAAATTAAAAAAATCTCTAGATACTAACTTCATAATTACCAAAAAATATGACAATCACATGATTTGGTGGTCCAATGGGTGTCAATGGGATCATCCAATTCGTGTT
>JALLOT010001243.1:0-15654 GCA_036939595.1 Thalassiosira livingstoniorum | reverse complement strand
ACTGTTAAGTCGATATTGTTGGAATTTAAAATACCTATTTGTAAGAATATAAGTGGATGTTATTAGGCTATATATTATTCATTATAGTGCTTATTTTATTATTGTTAGCGCAAGTAATTTTTAAAGATGTTGAATATAATTATCGTCAGATTAAAGATTTATTTTGATATAAGGTTTTAAATAAGCCTAAACAATGGTTATAAATTGTAATCGGATGTAGTTGCAAAACCCGATTGAAACTTTTAAAAAAGTAATTTTCAAATATTCACGATCGTAAAATTACGCATTTTTATACAAGTAGCGATCAATCTGGTCAGAACCACAGCAAGTATTGGTTTTTTTGCGATTCAAAACCCGATCGATGATTTATAAATTGTACAAATTATACCGATTTTGAGTTTTATCATTTTTGCGATGATTCTTACGTTTAAGGAGTACAATAACTTATTGTTTCTGGAGAACCATCATTGGATGACAGTCTTTAGCTAGTTGGTGTCTGGAACAAACAGAACTGTCTGTTGACAGGTCTCTGAACTATTGGTGTGAGGGCAGAAGAACCTATTGAAACATACACTTTCTTCTCCTCCATAGAATTTTGATATGTTTATTTCCTTGCCAATGGCATTTTCCATTGTTTCCACCATGATTGTAAAATTTGTAATTGTCTGTTGGTTTAATATTGATGGATGTTGGTTTAATATTGATGGATCCATTACAACAAGTTAGGTGTCTCTGTTTTAATTAATTTAATCCCACAAAAGTTAACATTTGTCATTGAGTCATCTTTACTACAAACGTTTTTCAATAGTTTCAAAATTTTGAGTGAAATTGAAACAAAATCCTTTCCACAGAGAATGTGCATATAACTTGTTATGTAATATTTGTTCATACATTTTGTTATGTACATAGCATAACAATCGTATACTCATATTATGTATAATGAAGTAGTACACTTATAAAAAATCATATTATGTGCTAAGTACAGTATTTTTATCAACTGATATAGGTAATTACATTTATATCGGTAAAGGTTTTTATTATTGTTTGTTTATTTGTTACCATCAATGTTTAGTCTGTCCATTTTCCCTCAGAATTTTTTTGAAAATTTTAATAGATCTCAATGACATTACAACCATAATCAACAACAAAATGGTGGCACAATAATAGTTGCAAAATTGAAGGATGAGTTCCAGAAATAAGTTCAAAATTTCAAAACACCAGAAACTTTGCAAGAACTAATTGACAATAAAAACAATGGTGGAAAAAGAAGACAACAATTATGTGTGCTACAGAGGCAATAAAAGTGAGAAGAGCTGGAACAGTCTTCAGAATCATTTCAAAAATTCCTCCAACCAGGTAGCAACTATTCAAAAAATAAATTTCATCTAGAACATTCTTTTGTAAAGGGAACAATTGATCATCATAAAACTAAATTCAAATTGACGTAAAAACTATTGTCAAAGTATACCACAATTCCATCAAAACCTTCACTGAAAGGAATCCAATCCCCTTTGAAGCTGTCAGATATATTCAAAATGACCAATGTTCCAGAATAATTTTCTATAATTGTCTGTGATTTCTATGACAACTTTGCCAGAATGTACAATTCCAATAACAACAAAAAAATTAGATGACATTAATGCAAAAAAATCAAAACCCTTGATGGCCAAAATAAAAATTCACCAAGCTGTGATGTATCTTAAATTTTGAGTGATTCCGGATATAATCAAAGAAAGGATCCTATTTTTCCAAACCTCTTTCCTGTATGAAATTATTCCAACAAATTCCAAAATTATCCATTGTACCCAACTTAAAATTGTCTAATGAAGGCCTCCAATCCAACTACATCTTCTATATGCCATTTGACTGCATCATCCATTTCAGGAAAAACAATTGATGATTATGTTTTTACACCAGTGGAGAATGCACTTATTGGTATAATGAAGATGTTAGAGAATCACAAATGTGATCTGATACTATTTTACAAATATTAGAATGGATTAAAAGATCCACAAATTTTTCGAATGTTGATTGGAAGAATGGTTCTATCCCTTCCAGAGTTTCATTGATCATGGCTATGAAGAAGGAAATGAATCTACAGAAACTGAGACCAGATAAGAGGGAAGTTCCACTTTTCTGGATATAACCTGTCAACAATTTCATTCTATTATCTCTGTTTACTGCCACTGTTGCCTGTTTTAGTCTTGAAGCAACTTTACCATACATTCTTGGAAATCCTGATTTCATGACTGAAGACGATATTTTTTCATTTTATTATCCCTGGAAAGGTGAATATACAGGTGACTCAAACATTTTGGATGACATCCATACTGGACATATGTGGAAAAAAGCCATTACCATCAGTAAGTTCTTCAAGGAAGACACCTTTTTTCTTTTGCCACTGATCATTTTTTACAGCAAAACATTCATTGATGTATTGGCTACATCACTTCTAATTTTCTCAATTTTGATTTTCTGGAAAAAATCTGGACTTTGAGAAGATTTTGGAGTGTAACAGTATATGTTTCAAATCTGGAATATAGAAAAGGAAAAGAGGAGCCTTGTGAAATATGAAAAATGAGCAATTTTGCATCTTCAAAGGCTTCAAGGATTTGATCCAAAATGATGAGAGGGGTGGATTGGACATAAAAATATCAATAAAAATGAATGACAGAACAATAGTGTCCAAGTTTATAATGGTTACACCTTGGATATGTGTGGCTTCTGGAGAAATGGTTGGATGAAACGTTATTTGTTGTCATTTGAACAATTGGCAAGCGAAAGTTCCCTAAAGAGAGTGTCTTTGCGTGAATGATGACATGGATTCTGAAGAAATGTACTGTCTTCTGGTAACACAAGAATTGTTGGATTCCTTAAAAAAATGAAGAAGTTGCTAAGGATCATTCTCAATTCACCAATATCATTATTGCATTTACTCAGTTTCCAATAAGTAGACATTTTGTAGATGAAATACTTCTTGCAGATGTTCTTCACACATTAAGAAATGGTGTTGTACATCATATCATCTAAAAAGAGATTGATGATTTTGATAACTACATTTGACCCTTGCTGAGTGATCCTCAAAGCAGGACCATAGAGGGATGCCATGAAATTTCCCCAAAGATGGAATATCAAATGACACCAAGATGACAGGAACGGAAAGACATGGAAATCTGTTATTAATACTCTTGTCACTATATATTTCCAAGGTCATTTCTTTGTTCAAGGATAGTGCACTCAGATATGGAACTTAATTAGCATTAGGGAAAATGAAGGACACCATTAATCTCTTACTTTGTTATGAATATTACTGTTTCTGACCCACAACTATGCAGGATCTCAGAAAATCTTAGAGATTTTAATGAAGATCATTTGAATGATAAAAACTAATTACAAAAGGGAAGATGGTAAAGGATGAAAACTTCCAAAAAATCATGCTGTTTTTAGTCTTTTGGAAAATTTTTCAAAATTGGAATGTATTGGAATGTAAATAAAAATTCTATAAAGGAGCTGGTGAAAGTCACTTGATTGAGCTCATGAAAAACTGGAGGGACAACTCAGAAAAGAAGTCCTGCATTTGTTAAATAGTTAACCAACAGATTTTTTGAAACCATGTGTGTCCAAATCTCCCATAAATATCTTTTTGGAACACAGGATTCCCCAAAAAAACTTTTCCCTTAAATCACCAAATATGAAGATTCAGAGTTCAAAAACATATCTGATAGGCCCCTCCTCCACACAAAGCTGCAATTTTTTTCAAGCAATTACACAATCAAGAAGAAATCCAAGAAAAAAATGGAATACAAATGGGTGTCAATGAAACATTAATTGTTACCATTGGCAACCATGCCACAAATTTGATGTAACTCAACAATTCACAATTACATGTTGCACTGCTTTATGGAATGGTGATAATTTTTTTTGAGCATTGTCACTTTTTTGTGGGGAGAGTGGTATGATTAGTGCATTGCAAAATTAATACTGGATGATAGAATTTGTACATGCAAAATACTTGGTTTCTTCTGAAATAATGAATTTGGTGGTTTTCCCACTGAAACTTTACTCAAGTAACTTTCAAATGAACATCTTAGGTAAGATTCCATTGAACTGATAAAGGAAAATTATTGAAAGATTACAAAACTTATGCAGTTGTTCATGCTTGCAATGATGATTATCTTGAAGATGAACTCATCCAGAAAATTGTTTTGACAGTGAACCTTGATGAAAACATGAATGAAGGTTGCTATCTCATTGATGTAGAAGACTTTTATTCAACAGCATATGTTTTCAAAGATCATGAAGGTACTGACATACAAAATCTCTATCTGGTTTTAGAGCATGAGAAGTAAGAATTGCACTTCTGGACACAATTTGAGTAACTCATAACAACATCAAGTACATGAAATAAAATATCTCAAAACCCATAATAGATGTATTTTATGGTACTTTTTTGTGGTAACACACAAAATATTTTTGTCTTACACCAAATAATATTTTGGATATATAATACAATACCTATTTCATAATCCTATTACACTAATTGAGTAAGTAAAATACCTTGAGGGAGTTTCAGAAAGAGAAGTACGAGCAATGGCCTTTAAAAGTTTATTTTTATCAAAACACTGTCTCAGATTTTTTGAATGGAAGAGGTTTAAAAATTGATTGGGCTACATCAATATGATATCAAGTATCCAATTGCAAACAATTTGAAGATTATTATTAATTCTATGTAAAATTTCCCCTATTACAATTATGGGTTTCCTAATATGGCTGTTTTTTTACCAATAACAGAAGTTATAAGCTACTTAGTTGATTTGGGATCAAAAATCTGATATAGGTTATAGATGCTGTTTGAAGGTTATAATACTTCCTCCATCTCAGGCAAATGAATCACGAGAGAGATTTTTTCTGGAAAAAACAATTTGAATTCATTTCCTGATGTATCTATAAAAATCTTTGATGAAGAATAAACAAAATGAATCACTGATTTTGGCCTCAGAAGTAAGAAGTCTTCATTGTCATTTAAAATGTAATTTTTGCAATTCAAATGAAAATCTTGTATTTGCAAATGAGCAACTTGTAATATGTAATTTCTTTACAAGCTATTCCGGTACAATGAAAGTACCTGTCCTTCTTCAATAAAGTCATTTTGATTTGTTTTAATCTTAAATTTTTATTAATAATGAAAAATGATTGAAATATGAAAAGAAGTAAGAAACAATTTAGTACAGTAGTGAACAAGAATATATCACTTTATGTTTTGGAATAATCAATAAAAATGTGACTGTATACATTTTTGAAACTAAAATTGGAAGCTGACGAAGATTGTGTAGTTTGAAAAGCATAAAACGTACCACCTTACTTCAAATTTTAAGTATTGTTCTGACTGCATTACGTTTATTGTTTAAAGATAGTTAATCCACTATTTAGCTAGTCTTTTTTGGATAAGTTCTTCTTACCTAACTTCAAATATTAGGTATTGTTCTGACTGCATCACTTTAATTGTTGAAAAGCTTGATTCTTTTTGTCAGAATGTTTGTTTTGTAAGGGTAATATGCACTAAAAGAGAATTCTTTCATGGTGTTAGTACTTACGTGCATAGAGATGTGGAATGGGGTTCTCGTTCACAGGTACTTGCATCTGAAATAATAGAGTTGTGGATACGACCAAGATGTGACGTAGGTTTGGTGACATGGGCATGCTTGGACTAAACCCACAACCAAAGGAAAAGGGAAAGTCTAGTCAAGACAATATTTTTGATAACTGGGCTAGCATAAAATCGATTGACACTCACCCTAAGTATTTATGTTAGAGTCTGCAGTTCTATCGACAAAGTTACCCACATTTAACGACTTGAGTCTCCTCCTCCATCGCGAGATCGACAACAAGGAAGCAAAGACTGCTACCTGAGCACGATCAAGCACATTTGTTTTCGTTGAATTGACTGAGGATTTCAAAAACATGGTATTCTCGTTTGTCCATTTTTGGCATGACTCTTCACAGGATTCATGGCAATGGAATTAAACTCGAGCCCAACTAAGTACTCTATCTTAGTGCTGCTGTAAAATGCCCTCAATCCAAATCAATTCCAGCTCTACCCAAGACTTCCTTTGTTGCTTTCCAAGCTTCATTCATTGCCTCTTGTGTATGAGCCTTTGTTAGTTTTCCACCAGTTGCATCTTCTTTCATAATGTAAATTCCTTCACTGTCTCCATTAGGACGTTGCATTTTCATCTCTTGACCAGAGGCACATTTCAAAATTGGATCGGCCATATAATTGGCACATTTGGCCGGAGACTTTCCTCCCATTTTTTGCATAAAACGGATGGGCGTGCGTAAATAAGATGGCATCTCCGTGCCCCAGTTGGAAGCAACGAAACCAGGGGCAGCATGAATGAAGTTAACTCCTTTGTTTTCTGGTTGACGAGCCATTTTATCGAGAAATAGATCATTGTAGTATCCCGCAAAATCTGCTGCATTCTTTATTGAATAATTTTTGCGCAGTTCTGGATCTTCTTTGAATTTTGAATAGGGAGAATGGATGCCACCTGACAACACAGAGAGAACAACTGGTCCTCCTGGCATGTGTTTTCCATCGGCGCTCTTTCGTAGGGCAGGGATGAGGCACGTGGCAAACGCAGCCCGAGACCAAAAATGCAGCGTCAACTTTTGATCGTTACCCTCCGCGGTGGGTGTGAATGATTGAATGGTGGCCATGCCTTGAGTCATCACAAGAGCATCGATCCCGGCCCCTCCACTTTTGCCATCGCTGATGCTACTTTCGCCACCATAGTCCCGGAGAATTCCTTCGGCACACTCTTTCACTTGTTTTAGTTCAAAGGCATCACAAGGTCGAAATTCGTGCTTTAATGACGATTCATCTTTCTCTGCCTTTGGGGAACTGGCGTTCAACTCATTTATGATTTGCTCTGCTCTTCCTTCTCGGTCACGGCCAACTGCAACAATTTTGAAACCCTCTTTTGCTAGGCAGTGGGAGATGGCCTTGCCAATGCCGTTTGTTGCTCCTACTACAACTGCTGTTTTTGATGCACCCGCCATTTTATTTGCAATATCTTCGCAGATAGAAGAAGACAATGCCGATGGCTTATCAGTCATGGCATCGTGAGTTGGGAGTTGGGAGGGTTGGGAGATTAGATGGTTGTTTATTAAGGTTTAAGGTTGTTTGTTGTTTTGAACATAAAATAAATAGGAGTAGGACTTACGAGTACTTACAGGTACAATATTATTGTACTTACCTTGTTTCTACCTAAGTAGTTTGGTACTGCAATATCCGTGAAGGGTGTACAATAATGTGACATGACCCCAAACATGCAAAATGAAAAAAATTGAAGGGAACAAAATAATGGTTGACCAATATTTATTGGTCATGCATCTGTGTTTTGTCCTTCAGAGGAGGTAAATAATAAAGTCGTGAAAGAATAATATTAAAAGATTTTTCCTATCCACGTGAATTGTAAAACCAACTTTACCTACAAACTAGCACTATTAAGGCTCTAATTAAGGATCAACATAGTGGTCATGACTTCATAACTTCAGGCAAAAAATCCTCTAAAGTGATGACTAAGTCTTACCCAAGAGGGAACAAATCATCAGTCCAAACCAGTGTTGATTTCAAGAAAACAATTTCCTAGATGTTATGCTTTGCTCACAAAAAATACTAGAATCATGTGTACTGGGGTTTTTCAATCTCTAGTCCTCAATGGAAAACATCAGGTTTGGTCCCTGACACTCATTGTCATGACAGTACAAGCCAATGAACAGTAAAACAAGATCACAAGTTGGATGGACATCCACAAGGGCCTGTAAGCTCAGGAGACGTCTCTGAACTAGGCCTGCAACCAATTTTGAGCAAGAGTGCCAACTTTGAAAAAGTCCAACACCCATGGAAGAGGGTGAAAAAAAAATTAACACAAAAAATTTCTCAATGCTGCCCCCCTGGCAGCTGGAGCCACCATCTAGAGTGGCCCGCCAATTACTCCAACTATGTGCGTGCTCAAAGTACATGTACTGGAGGGAGACACTCAACAATCAGCATGCTGCATACTACTATATAAACTCATGCTTCAGTGTGTGACTACCCTATGTGGGTTTGCACACTGTTGTTTGTTCATGCCAACTTAAAAGTGGCTGGGCAGCCTTCTTGTCCAAGAGAAGAAGAAGGTCTGTCCAGTTACTTTTTCTATTAGGTCAGTTCTATATCATTCACCTACACTTTCCAACCTACTCTGTTCTGTTCCCAAAACAAGCTAGCGGCCACTCATGAATCATACCCCAGTAGTCTTTGACTTTATTCAAGATAACTGTTGGTATTTGTGATGTCATCTCTAACTGCTTCTAAACCAGCCACTGATCTCTCACTCCTCATACTCCCAGGTGAGATGGTGATTGCATAAAGGTGAAGTCAAGTGAAATGAATTCACCACTTTGGGTTTTTATTGCTTCAAGTTACCCAAACCACCTAAGTGTATTCTCACTTCAATCCTAAAGTATTTACCAACTGAAAGTTCTGATGTTGTAAAATCATAATCTTAGCTTAATCAACATTTTTGATGATGCATATGTCATCATTTAAAGTTGGGTATTAGTACATACATCCCTCCATTTGAACATATTTCAAGTATTATATCATTTATTTTGATATTTTATGATAATCTACAAAAAAGAAGCACAAATCCAGAATCAAGTCCAAAACTTTAGTACTTTATTATTTCAGACCCAACTTAATCAGAAAATCCAATGTCTGAAGCAAGGAACTTAATTGACAGACAGACTTCATTGAAATTCTCACTTCCGGCTTTGTTGCTTTGTCACTTTGCAAACAATTAATTACAGAGTACAAAATAGATTAACTAGTGTACTAGAAAAGGGCTAGAGAGTAAAAAATAGTGTTTTATAAATAGTGAAACACCATTTATCTGTTTCTGGGTGTATGAGTTACAAATACAATTGTGATCCAAATTTGAGGATATTCTTTTGATTTTTTGTCTTTTTTAAGATTTTTTAGCACCCTCAGAACTGTGATTCTTGGGAAAGATCATTAAAGATCTAGAATTGTGCTAGCAGTACACTATGAATTTACTATTGAACAAGTGAACTACTAATGAATAACCCATGAAAAAATAAAAAGTTCTATGAATATCTGTTTCTAGGGGTCATTGTGAGTCCCAAATACTATTGTACTCCAAATATTGGATGTTTTTATGCTTTTGTCCTTTTAAGTTTTGTTAATAATCTCATCATGGTAATTTCTTGATATTTGTCACAAATTATCTATAAAAGTCCACAATCTGATAATAGTGGTAATCTAACACCAAAATTATACAATGAACTATCATTATTCTTGAGTCTGATGTTTTGTTGAGCTGTGTGTCAATTCTAATTTTTAACTTTCAATCATTCAAAAAAATATATTTCCAAAATTGATTCCATTTTTCTATTATCATCAAAAAGACACTGTAGGTGTTGCATAATGAAAAAATAGCTAGAATGCCAAAATTAAGCGTAAATATGTGGATCACAATGGTGTCCTTCCCCCCTAACGACCATTAGAAACAGATAAGTGATTTTTATCCAACATGAATCATTTTGTCTTTTCAATAGATATTTGCTACCACACCAGTTATTGATATTAATAGTTTATTAGCTGTAGCTTATGTAAACTTTATTGAAACCCATCAACTACATGTATTAAAGAGCTAAATTTTCAGTTGAACAGTGATAGAGACAAAAATCTGACACGACAAATGTTATGGGTGCTTATCAAAAACATCTTTATGGGAAAAATATCAAACAATATCTAGGCAATGGCATGATAGAAAAATCATGCATTCAAGTGTAATCCAATGTTGGACGGTCAAAGCCAGGACAAAAGGTAAAGCCAGAACAGAAGATATGCATGTAAAAAGTGAAAGGAAAAATGAGATTATGGAGGTAAAAAAACTGACATGACACACTGAACAGTAATGAACTACAGAGAATCAGAAATAAACAAGAGAGAGAGACAGATACTATGACAATCAAAGAAGCAAAGAATTTTTTTTTCAAATCAACAAAACATTTGGGATGTGCTTTTTTGTTGTGTTATAAAGGGCTACAAATGCATCCTTTGTTGCTGATGAAGGTTCAAATTTGATTATTTTTATCACTGTCAAAATAACTCCATTGAAAGGTAGTACATGTGCATCTATGAAAAGAAAAATTTTAGACCCCAATTATCCTCTTAGATTCTTCTCAGCTATATACCTGTCAGTTGAGTGAATTCTTTGCTCTTTCTATGTGGAGTTATAAAAAAAGTTGCATGGGTATATAGCAACATAGTCAAGAAGCCATACTTGATATGAGCCAATGATGCTGATAGTAACAAGTAGGAGTAATTTGTGATTCACAGCTTGACCATTCAAGATAAAGATATGTAAACCTGCTATTTCAAATAATGTATGATTGTCAGGGTTTTTCCTTCATGATGACTCAATACTAATAGTGTTTCAAAAAGTGGTGGATGAGTACCTTGATTAATTTATATCCAAGAAAAATAAATAAAAATGATTTTCATTCCCAAATTGCTGTTCAAGAATTATTAAAAATGCTAAGTGTTATATTATTTCTTCATGTATTCCATCCCCAAACTGTAAACCATTAGAAAGATTTGTAATTTAAATTATTTTACATTTTTACAGACAAGGTAAGGTCAATGATACCAGTATTTTCCTTCTCAATATCTTAATAATATTGTAATCTCATGTGAAGTAAAGAAGTATATCAATATTTTTGATTCAAATATTCTCAGGGTAAGATAAGGGTGTTTCCAGAAAGAAATTTAAAGCATCAAATACAAGAAATCTTGCTCTATCCCTGGATATTGTTCTGTTTACAAGAATCTATATCATATTTGTGTCCCTCCTTGGGGTGTTAACTTTCATTAGGTCCCTTTTTTGCTTCCTTCAAGTTCAAATCACAACCCACTTGTCCTCATGGATCATCTTTTTACTTACAAATTATGGTGAAAATATTTTTCTATATGGTTAATAAGGAAAATAGTTTTCAGTACATGATTATGATACCATGTATGAAATAAAATTCATTCATTTAATTTGGGACCTAGATTTTTTACAGTCTTTTTTATTCATAAATAGGTAATATTTATTTAATTTTCTGTGGAATTACCCTGTCTACATATGTAAAGACCAGAAGATATCAAATTAGACATAAATGGTGTGAATATATTCATGATGATCCTATTCATAATTCTTGTATCAGTATGGATGTGACAAGAATAGGTATTTTTAATTAGTTGGAATTTACATGAGAGAGAACATTTTTTTGAATAATAAAAGCAGATGATTTTTGACAAGAAATACTTCAAAATTTATGTTAAATCATGAAAAAACTTTTATTTCCTATTCACATAAATGATCACATTAAGGAGAATATCACTTACAAAATTTGGAACTTGATTCCTCTTTGTGTTCATTGTAATGGCTGATTACCATATATCATACAAATGTTTATAGATTCACCTTGTGAGAAATCAATAACCTGTCTCATGACTTTGTCCATAATTTCATCCAAACTTTTCATAGAAAATTGAATAGTTAATTGTTTGAATCTGCTTAGACTGTAGGAACTATCATGGAGAACTATTATGCTCAAGCAATGATGAAATTTGAGAGCAGTAATACTATTTTCTGAATTGTGTGTCTCTTAGGTGGTTCCTTTTGAGATTCTATGTTATTAAAAAATTGGAGGATATGTTTTCTTTATGAGTTATGCTTTGGTGGGTTTTATTATGCTCTTGAGCCCTGGTTTCTGATGCATTGTGGAATGATTACTGACCTAAGATTTTTGGTTTAATCATTATCAGAGTCAATGAAAATTTAGTGTGACATTTGATGCTGTTGTCTTGAAAGTTTTAACCATAGTTTGAATACTTAAAGTGAGACTATAGTATTGTATTGTATATTTTTGTCCAATCCTCTGGGCTGTCTTGAATGTTTGTCCATTTGATCAGCATGGCTACATTTTCATGAGCTAATATTGTGAATTCTAATGTCACCATACACATGGTTTTGAACACTTTGGTAAGTTTGTTTCATGATTATGGTCAATAAAAGTAGTTGCCCAAAAATTGATCAGTTCAATTTCTATTTCTCCATTGTAAATTTATGACTTTTATGACTCTTTTTTGACACAGATGAGGACTTTTGTTCCTAAGGGAAATTAGGATTATTTAAAGTTTATATGTTTGGATTGAAATTTAATTGATTCATAATATAAAGCGTAAGTTTCATTTGAAAGTGATGTTAGCATTTGAATCATGGGAACAATTCTTATTCTACTACCTTTAAAATTTCCAAAAAAATCAATCACACAAATTTTATCTTCACTTTGTTGGTTCATTGATCATTTATTGGGACTAATTTTTATGATGACCCAAAATTGTTGGCTTCCTTTCTTAATTTTTATACATAGTACATGCATATTAAACTTTTGACATTTTTCTGAAGGGTTATGAGAGATGTCAGCACTGACAATCTTGGTAATGACTAAGTTACTGAAAGGTTGGACTAAAATGATGCCTTTTTTAAGTGGTAGCAAGGAGTGATCTATACATAGCCATAATATAAAAAGAAAAATCCTATTTTGATCCAATTCTGTTTATTCATTATGAATTAAATTTGAATTTGGTTTTGATGTTGGTTACTTTTTGTACAGATAAATCAGTTGATAGTCAGTCAGTGTCTCTGTAGGCAGAAAATGGTTGATTGGGTTTGTTTTGACTTGTTTTTCTATTCTTGTTTGCCTTAACAATTCCACATACACATCAAATCAGTACGCTGTTTCATTTTTCACCTTTTCACCTTTTCATCCTATTGAGCAATAATTTTTGGTGTTGTTGTATGCTAAATGCAGAATCTATAAAACATTTGCACCATTTTGGTGTATGTACAGAATAAATTTGTTTTCAATAGTGATCATACCATTCATATATTTTGCTTGTAGCTGTAGCTGTGGTCTGCAGTTTTTTGTGTTTTGATTGTGCAAAAGTCATTATATGTAAGTTTTCGCTTATTTGTAGTTAATGATGTGGTTGCATCTTCTTGTTTCAATTATGGAGTGTAGCTAGTAATATGAATAAATATTTGAATTGTGACATGTCAAATGCATCATTTGTAGTTGCTACAATCATTGCTTTCCTTTGCATTATTAAAGTAGATGTTGACCATTCAGAAAATGCACTGACTGAAGTAGCAGCTTGTGTTGTTAATCTAATGGGTATGAAAGGTATTCTCCTTCGGGTGTTTAATTTGCATACTATTTTTCATTGTTGATAAGTATAATGACCCCTTTTTGATTATGACAGAGTAAGAAGATTGCATGTATAAATGTTGGGCTTAATCTTTTAGTGTACTTTGACAAAATTTTCTTGGGCCTAAATGTAAAATAATGTCATATTATAAATCTAATGTCATTGCATATAAATGGTTTGCTTTGATATTTTCATTATCAGATTAGTAGTGTCCTTTTGATGATCTTTTTTTATTAGTTGTGCCATTAAATTTTCTAATAACAAAATTTTTACCAGAACAGATTCATGATGTTCACAATGAGAGTATCAAAATGAGTATTTACAGCTCTACCAAGACTCCAAAAACAATGAAATTAAGATATGTGGGACTTTTGTGTATAAAAATCTGCACAAGTCATTATTTGTTGTGACTGTAGGAGTGAGGTAAATTCCTATTGCTTTTATATTAGCTAATCCATTCAGGCATTGTAAAGTCTTAATAATTCTGTTTTGAGATACATATATCACAAAGTCTATTAATATGAAAAAGCTATTGGATTCTGGATGTTCATGTTTTAATTTACAATATGCCCATTGTCATAATATTCCTATCCTTCCAAGCTTAATAATACTTCAGAAAACTTTGGAGCAATTGTTTTTTGCCCAGTTATAATTGATTCTAACTTCTCCCATGGTGTCATTACTTTGTAAATACTATGATATTGTGTCCAGCATCTATTTTGAATCCATTTTTTATTGCCCTTTTTCAAACATCTAGAAAAAGTGCTGTTATTATTTCTTAACTAGGATAACCACATTGGTCTGTCCAAACTTACTTGAATTCATGTATTATTTCACCAAACACTTGACAAGTAGATCTGTAATGTTCAGTATGGATTTAGTGACAAATTTTCATTCATCATGAGTACTTGAGTATTGATTATATTGGTGGAAACATCTCTAGTGAAGGGGGCAGCATCTTGAACACATTCACAAAGGTGTCCATTTTATTGAACAATCACTGTAGAGGAGTTCTTGTTTTCATCACATTTGGAGAAATTTGATACAAAATTATTACATTTTAAAAATAATTATGTTTGTTATGGATGTAGGCTAGATATTGGTAGTCCTTTTAGGATTTTTGCGGTACTGTTCTTTCTTTTACTTCCCTTACACATTGGCTGGAAATTTTGGTGTACCAATTTCTCACTCTTGTAGATCAGTTAGGAACTCTTCACACCCTTGCCTCAGTGGCTGAAGATTTTTCCTTTATATAGCCATACTTTTTTCCTTCCTGTTTCCATTTACTGTTCAAAGAAACCTTGTGTTTTTTCAGTTTTCAACATATCATTTGAATGAATTTTTCTGTAGATTTCTTGCAAGTTATGTAGAAGTTTGAATGCAGTACTGTAGGCAACCATACAGATGATGCTTGAGGCATGCCCAAACAAAACTCAAAAGGTTGAATCATATAACCTTTTAAAGTAAGAAAAATATTACTGAGTTATTGGCAGTTCAATATTTCTAGCAATCATTATTAGTTTTCACATCAAGTGGAATATGGCATACCTTAGTGTATGATGGGAATATGGCTTTCCACATGATGATTGCATAAATTTGCAAATAACACATTTGCCAGGAATAAGATCATAATGATTCCTACAGAAAAATCACTCATCCACAACCATGCACACATGTCTCCAACCAGGGACCTTTGTCTCCAACTGCTCTGGCGATGTCAACTGCACCAGATTGGTTCTGTTAGTTTAGTAGAAGAAATGCTATTATGTACTAGCAATTCTGGATATGGATGAATCTAAGTACCATCCCATCACCAAACAAAGTTAGTAAGATAATAATATAATGCTTATTAAAATCACTTTGACTTATCCATTACCACCATTAATATCATGCTTAAAAAGAGTAGATAAAATAGAATGCTTAAGTATTATTTGCCAATTTGACCATTTTTGTTGGAGTTACAACTCCCATTTTTGCCATGCTTTTGTCAAAACATTTGCTATCAACACTACCAAGAATATTTTGAGCTAATAATGTTTACTTCATTGACATAAAAAATGGTTCAATATTTATTTTTTGTGCAAGTGGTTTTACTTTCTGTCACCTTTTTATGTGATTTCCTATAAATGTTTGAATGATTCAATAATAGAGAATTTTGTTCTTTATCAACTGAACTTGGTAGCAACAATCTTGACATCATTTTCATTGGACTTCATCAAAAATTGCATCAAGCTTTGAATCCCCCTACTAATATTGAAAGTTACGTCCAATAACATATTGTGGATTTCTGATTTATTAATGCAATTCTTGGTTTGCTTACCCATATA
>JALLOT010001242.1:0-16245 GCA_036939595.1 Thalassiosira livingstoniorum | reverse complement strand
AAGAGCTTCAAATATTCAATAACCTCTTGATCATCATTGCCAACATCGTAACCAGATTGCTCCTTCATATTTTGAACTTCTTCGTCATGCTTGCTGCTTGCATATTTGTTCCGCTTGGGCTGCCAATAAACACCAGCTCGCTGCTTACCAATCTCCTGGTGCACATGCTTACAGAATACATCAAGTGGAAAGTCCTGATACTCAGTTCGAGTTTTCTGTAGCTTTTTGGGGGGCATTGAAAAGGCAGTTCCATCAGCAACATCCTGTTCCAACAGCTTCTTCGCAGGATGTTTGTCCCACCGTGGATATCCATTCTTCGAAATGTAGTTTCTTGGATACAGCTTAAAATGCTTCTCGCCCCACTCATTTTCTTGCTTTGTGATTCGTTTCTCTGTCTCCACACTCACCTTCAGATTTCTAAAATTGTCTCTGAAGCGATCATATGGGAAAACTTTCAGCTTTGGAAAGCGGTTGTAGATTTCCTGGGCACTCATTTCATGGATTTTTGATGAGGAATCCATCAATGCTCTTCGAATCACCTTCTTTTGCACACTGCTTTCCCATTGTGGCGCGTCGTCTTTTTTCTTCTTCTTGTTTTTATGCATTGCATCAAATGCAGGTGGATCTGTTTGCCTCCCCCGCTTCACTTCATTTCTTTCACTTTCAGACTTCAAACTGCGTTTCATTCTTGTCATATTATCTTTGAACCTCGAGAGGGGATAAACACTGAAGAGAGGTTCAGATGCATGCAGGCGCTCTTGTGTCAATTTGTATGCATCTGACTCTGGATCGAGCAGCATCCTGCCAAGTGTTTGCTTGGCCTCACTTGTTCGCCAAGGAGGAGGTGACGACGTTGCACATGCCTGGCGATTCTCCATCTCTGTCAATGATAGATTGAATTTGACAGCAAGTTAAGTAAAATCAAAGCACATTATTATCACCAAAGCATTACAAAAAAATTGCTCACTTTTTGACTAGGAACCCAAGTGCCGAGAGCAATTGGCAATTGATGGACACTTCACTGACAACAAATCTGTTTTATGTTGTCTTTGTGAGACTTTGAAAATTTTGTAGCGAGAATGGTAAGTCGCACATCGGCGATTGATGATGTTTTGGTTTTAATGAGTCAAAACCTTCAATCATGTGTATTGTAGTTTGAAAACCGTTTTTGAGTGAAGTAGGTTCATGTGTACGTAATGAACAGTAAATAAGATACTGACAATGTCCTCTCTGCGATAGTCGCCAAACGATCGCAAAATAATTTTAAGTGTCTTACTCAGCAATAAAAGATAGCATATTTTGTGCTTGGTGATTTTACGATTGATTTTGCTGAAAAATAATATTAAAAAGTTTAACCCAATGTTGTAACTAAATCACCATTCCCTACAGTAGCAAAACACTGTGTAACCCCACAAAAATAAGTACAATACCTAGGTAGGTAGGCACATCAACACAATGAAATGAAAATAATGATCAATCCTAACCCCATGGTACCTACTTAAAACACAATCAAGTGCTGACATTTTTACAATTTCAATTTTTGACTGGCTATAATATGGATGGCAACTCAAGCAAGTGGGGGTTGACCTTAAAAAATATAATAAAATTTAAATGATTAGATCAAAAAGAATGATAAAAGTCAAAATTTGTTCTGAATTCTTTTTTCTTCACAGCTTGAATGGTTTGATTGATCCAATGAGACAATTCAAAATAAGTCAATCACACATCTATTTCTATTTCTACAGAGAATTCAACTTAGTCTGCTGCTTAAATCAACATAGGCTTGAGAAGACTGGTGCTGGTGCCTGCTTCAAGATTTTTCAGCAACTATGAGTAGGACATCAAGAATCAAAGAAATAAGAGGCCTAGCTCTTCTTACACTGCTAGTTGACGTATGTTTCAACTTCTAACTTTATCCTAGCAGCTACCCAATCAATCTTATTGTTTTTTTTTATTTCCAACAATTACTAAAGTATTGGCCACTGATATAAACATATTGAATACTTTTGTAGGTGTAGGTATGGATTTGGATGTTATTATTGCAATGTCTCCTCTCTCTTGTTCTTGTGCAATCAATAATTTTTTGTGTAAAAGTAAAGGAATAATTTGTAACTAAATCATTCTAGCATCATCTCATTAATAAGTTGATGCTCATGTATTCTAAGATTTCATATTTTTCAACAAAAACAGTAACAAGAAGCACAAGAGCTCCAATCTATGCACAATCCATCAACATCCTGCAACAATAACAAAATCACAGAGCATATCACAAGTTGATTCAAATTATAACAAATATAAGTTTCACCAAGCTCTAAAACATATTAACTCAAACACTTATGAGAACATAATGGGCATAGATGCAAAGAGCATATATAGAAGTATAAAACCAATGACAATAAATAGACAATTTTTTGAAACTAATATACTTCAGCTCTAAATTTTGAAATAAATATGTTCTGTAGCTTTTTCCTTCTTATTGTTTTTATTATTTTTTTGGTTTATGTGAAACTGCTTCAATGGAAGTGTGACAAATCATTACTTAAATACATCCTATCAAACCAATGAATAAATTAATTTTTATGAAATGAAATACTTATTCCCACACTGTAGATGGTCACAGAAGTATTGGAATATCCAATGGAGCAAATTATCAAATTAAAAATAGTTTCAAAGAATTAATTGAAGAGAAAACCATTGTCCATCACAATATACAATCATTACATGTTGAATAGCTTTTAGTCTTTGACAACTATACTGTTTGAAGAGACTTGGCTTTGATAATTACATTAAGTTTGATATACCAGACCTATGACACTACTAGCTGATGTATTCTTCAACTTATATCCCAGTAGCTGCCCAATCACTCTTGTTATCTGTCTTTTAAGCCACTATAATGACTAAAGCATTGATTATTGATATCAACATATTGAATGCCTACATAGGTATTGATTTGGAGATCATTATTGCAGTGTTTCAATTTTCTCTTGTCAAATCAATGATTTTTGTATGAAATCAAAAGAAAAATGTAAAATTATAAAATACTAATAACAAGATAGCTCTAAAAATTATTCCAATCAATTCTTGTCATTATTTTGATGCTGATGCACTGCTCAGCTTCAACATTCTCAATGAAAAATGGGGACAGGTGGAATTAGAGTCCCAATCAAAAGAGAATTAATACTAGAATACTAGAGAAAATCATGAGTTGCTTTAAGCTTTCACCAATATGAGTATATCAAATATCTTGTATAGAATAACACAAACACTTGTGGGCACATAATGGTTACTGGTGTCAAGAACACATAAGAAAAACAAAATCAATGACCATTTACATGAAAACTAACAACTATGTAATATTTTCAGCTTGAAATGCTCACAAAATATGTTCTTTATTTTTTCACTTAATGGTTTTTATTTTTTTGCATTCATTTGGTCATGAGAAACTCCTTATACACAGGTAATGACAAATCTTTTATCAATAACAGACATCAAAACAATAGAATAGATTTTTTTAAATGAAAAACTTATTACCACACTGTAGATGGTTAAATAGGAAAACATTTGTCCAACACAGTACAACATGACAAAATTTCACAGCTTCTTTTCCTTGATGACTACATTGTTGAATATGCATGGTTTCTATATTTGCAATATTTTTAGATTGGAACAAAACAATGGCACTGCTAGTTGACATATTTATCTAACTTATATCCTCGCAGCTGCCCAATCATTCTGTTGCTAATTATTTTTCATACTACACAAGTACTAAATTAATCATTGGTATCAAAATATTGTATCTATGCATTTGTTGATTTTGATGTTATTATTACAATGTCTCTTTCATCTCTTCTGAAGTCAATCAATTTTGTTAGAAGTTAAAGGTGAAGATTTAACAACTTCAAAATAGTACTATCAAGGTCAGTTCTATGTGAAACACTCTATCCCCTCCTTCATTATTTTGATGCTTATGTACTTCCATGGCTCTGATATTTTGAACAAAAAATGGGATCAAGAGGAACAAAAGTTGAATAAAAAAACAATCCATTGACATCATTAATCAGTAACCAAATTTAGAGGAAATCATAAGTCATTCCAAACTATCATAATGATAAGCATTAGCAATCTCTCATATGAACTGATACACACATTTGTGAATTCATAATGTTTGTCAGCACTTTGATCCCATAAGAATTATGAAATCAATGAGAATGACTAGATACTAGGTTTAAGTATGCAATTATGAAATATACTTCAGCTCTCATTTTTACAATGCATTCTGGATTTTTCACTTCATGACATGTTTTGTCTATTTTATGTTATCTTTAGTCATTGATTCTACACAAACAATGGCAAAACAGCAATCTCAAGCACAGCCAGGAAAACCAGTGCATTATTTTTTTAAAGAATGTATACCTTATTCCCTAACTGTGATAGTCATGGAAATATTGAAATATCCAATTGAACAAACAGAAAAAAGAAAAAATATTTTCAAAGACTTTTCAATAAAGGGAAACACCGATTTACAACAAAGTATATAATCAATACTTTTTCATACATGTTTTTCTTTGATAGCTGAGCTGTTTGAAGATACTTTATATTGCAATTGATGTTGCAATAAGTCTTAATTTGACCAATCTTAGGTTTGGATATAAATTTGAAAAAATAAATAAACTGCAATAAATCATATTCATGTTGTTATTGTGCAAGTGTCACTTCTTCAGCTATCATACATTCTGTTTATTATGTTTTAAATTGAATATTCTTTTGCAAGATTATTTCAAAAAATTAGATGTTCAATGCTCATCCATTTTCAATACATTTCTGTACTTGTTGAAGTAGAAGCATTGTAGACTAAACATCAAACTTTTCTTTTCTTTGTTCTTTTCAAAGTTTTATTAAGAAAAAGATGTGTCTTTAATGTTGGAAGCTCAGCAGTGTAAAAAAGTTTTTTGTAAATAAATTTATTGTAAGATTGGTGAAAGGATTTGATCATTCAAATAGATTTTTGATTGTCCTCTGGAGCCATCTTTACTTTTTTAATTGGCACAATACCAACTAAAACTCTTGCTGAGAATAGAATTATGCATTAGTAAGGTAAAAAAATTCATTGGACACCAAATCAATGCTAGTACACTATTTTAGGTGAATCTTTTGAGATTACCAAATAATAATATATTTCTCAATGTGTCAAAAAGTAGTAGAAAAAGTAAAAGTACTAATAGTACCAACATAAAAATAACTGCTCTCAGGACATCAATGATCTGGNGGTCCTCAATATATTTTTCAATGTGTCAAAAAGTAGAAAAAGTAAAAGTACTAATAATACCAACATAAAAATAACTGCTCTCAGGACATCAATGATCTGGTAGGTAATTCTTGGAATTATTCATTCATATTTTTTTGGACTGCAATCTTGGATCATGTGGTCCTCAATATATTTTTCAATGTGTCAAAAAGTAGAAAAAGTAAAAGTACTAATAATACCAACATAAAAATAACTGCTCTCAGGATATCAATGATCTGGTAGGTAATTCTTGGAATTATTCATTCATATTTTTTTGGACTGCAATCTTGGATCACGTGGTCCTCGTGCAATTATTGCAAATCTGTGCACTCCATTATTGCAAATCCATTAATAATGTGATAAAAGATATCCAGTAAGTGCATGACCAAAGGTCTAATATCCAGTGAATGCATGACCGGTGGTACCACCGGTCCGGTGCACCGGAACCGGTGCAACGGTGCACCGGAACCGGTGCACCGGTGCACCGGACCGGTGGTCCAGTAAAGGCATGACCGGTGGACCGATGGATCGTGACCTATGAATACATGACGGGCTTATAATATTGTATGATACTTCATATTATATTACTATGTGTATCACAATCAAGAAGAATGATAAATTGCGGCTGTAATAATTTATTATTAATAATTTTGAAATAATTCAATTTCTTAGCAAATTTAAATACTATTAGTACTCAACGGAAAGTGCGATACTCTGGTCGAAAAATCTATGCCAAAAATGAGAAGAGAAACAAATTAGTCATGAATACTCTTCAATAGTACATATACGTAATACCTACATAAGAATAGAAAAAAATATTTGGTTATTATTTGATTAAGCCTTATCTTTTTATTTTTCATATAATAAGATAAGGTAGTAAGTACAATTGCTACTTTACAATAATAATTATTAAAGGGTACCATACTACCATATTGTAGAAACTACTATTCCTACATTACATACCATACTTACATACGTAAGCTAAAGAAAACAGATTCTCGTTAGAAAAAAACGTTAAAAGCATTTTTATGGAGAGTTTTTCTTTTAAAACATTCATCTAATATCAATAAATAATATTGAGCATTATAGGTAGAATGCATTAAGATATCTTTGATTATAATTAAAATACGTGTTTACCTAGGATTTTTTGGATGTCATTTTTTAATCGCTAAAATACCATATATATTCCTTTATTTTTGTATAAAATCGCTGAAATTTGTATACTTCCTGCTAGATGCTGTGTAGTCGATACAGATAATATGGTATTTTACGACCAGACCGCTTGGTTGACTCTTTTTTACCTTGTTCTAGCTCATACCTAGGACATTCATAAACTAGAGAGAGATTGTATTATTATTATTATTAAAATTATCGCGACCAAACCCCAAACCGCGACCAAACAAAGAAAACGCCAAAAACCAAAAACCAAAACCGTTGCTGCTTGTCCTATGCCACCTGATTGTTGCTTGTCCTTGATTTTGTCACCAGCATCGTCGCCAGCCGTTGCAAGCCATTTTCCCGAGCCGTCACTGCACGAATAGATACCACTTGCCTTTTCAGAAGGACAGTCGTAGTGCAAATCAGAGATCATTCATGGATCGCGTAATTACACCAGCTGAAAGCTTCATCCACAAAACTAGCAATAGATATTGCACTTGTAAAAGAAAAATCAAAAGACCGGACCCCGAGGATGTAGAAACATTTGGTATCGAGGACCCGCGGGATAAAGGATTTCAAAAATTGCTCTCTGTCAAATGGAACTGCCCCCATTTAATAGCGGCTGACAATGAGATCACAGATTTCCTTTACTTCACAAAGAACAAAATTGCTGCATATCGAAAATTTGGAGGTTTTATTGGAAACAATACTCACTTGAAAGCTTTAATTATGGATTCTTTGGGCATTACAACAAACGAGATGGTGGCACTGAGCGAAGGTCTGCAACATAATTGCTCGATTGCATATTTTTTGATCCGGGACAATCAGTATGGAACGATTGGGCTGCAAAGCCTTGTGCCATTTGCGGTAAACAATCCAAGTTTTGAGGAGATTGTTTTAGATTACCATCAGGGAGAGGATTCTTTTGGAGATGAGAGTGTCAATATCATATGCCAGATTATGAGGGACCGCTACAGTCGTGGCAACAGTTCTTTGAAGTCACTTCAGCTGACTGGTAACGATATTACCAGCCTTGGAATAGAAGCACTTGCAGGCGCTGTAACTCATATTGGCTCCGATGCAAAGGGGATGAGAGTTCACCTCTCTACTAGCAGCCTTGGGGGGAATGAATTTGCTGCGATAGCCTCTCTTTTAAGTCACCCGAGATGCTACCTGCATAGGATTGATATCAGTCACAACTACATTTGCGATTCCGCCTTAATTCTTTTTGCAGAACACCTCAAACACAATTCGATGTTAAAATCTCTAGACGTAACAGTGGACGAAATTGAATTTACAGATGGATTGGATGAAATAATTTCCCCAGTTGGGCTTAAGGCGCTTCTTAACCTTGTTTGTGATTCGTCAAGCATCAAGGCGACGTACGAATCAAACCACACCATCACTTGTTTCGGATCGTTCTCCGACGATGTTCATGGCAATCCTGAGGCTCAAGCTGTCTTTGAAATGTTGAAAAAATACTTGGAGATGAACAAAAAAGGCCCTAGCCAAACATCAATTGCTCGTGAAAAAATCCTCTTTCGTCATTTTTCTGGGGGTTTCAATTTGCAACCCATATATGACATCATGAAAACAACCTCATCTATTCTTCCCTTTTTGCTCGGATGGCTCACGGTTGATGCGAGCCCCACCGTCTGTTCTAGAACTGGCCGTCGAGTGAAGAAAAGAAAAAGGTCGGTTTGTGCATTTGTCGTCACAGGAGATACGTGCCCCCTCACGCATAATGTTGGACACCCAGATGCTTGCCCACTCTTTCATGATTTTGAGCATTATTTGTCTCATGAAGAGGCTCTGCAAAATTCTACGTGTCCTTTATTTGCTTTGAATCAATGTGCCTTGGGTGGCAGTTGTCCTTTTCCGCACGTTCCACTTAAAGGGCAAGAATTAGTTTACGATCAGACAAAACTTTCGGCTGTCTTTCGAATTCTGATGAGTGTGCCAAATGCAATCTGTGGTCTTGAGAGAGAGGAGGAACAAAAATTGTTGTAAGGTAAGAGGGCAGCAGTAGAATTATTGATGTAAAATAGTTCTAACTTTGGTAATTACTTAAGAAAAACAGAATTTGTGAAATATACTCTTAGTCCTCAGATTATTTCCTTCTTGCATTAAGCTTGAAATAATAGTTCTTACTCATTTGTCAATTTGCAAGATCATGAGTTACAACCCACCTCACCATGATAAAATGCATTTGAATATAACTTACCACCAAAATCAATTTGTTGAATGACAGTAAAGTGGATAAGTCGAGAAGGTCTCGACATGGATTGAAAATTTGTCACAAAATATGTTTTCTGGGAGACTGGTTGCTCGTGATGTCGCCAAGAAAAATAATGAACAAAGATGCTTTTAAAAATCCTTCTGGTTCTTCCTTTGTGAAAAGCATGCCCTATGGACAGTGAGTGTCTTTTTGAATACTAAATGATTCAGGGTTAACAATTTAAACATGGCAGACCAATCTTTCAGCTGTCAACCAATGTTTAAAGCTCATGCTAGAAGCTCTCATAGGCTCTCAAGAGAGATGGGTTTGAACAAAAATGCAAAAGAAGGGGGGGTTCCATTTTGTGCAAAATTCATTGTGACACAATGTATCAAGTTATATATAGCTTCTTGCTGACTTCCAAAAATTATTAGTAGATAAACTTTGGTTCACTTTTGATTGTATCATTAAAACACATATTGTACTTTACATTTTCTTTCTTTGGTGTTTATATTTTTAATCACATGGACCTTGCTCTAGGAGTTGTCACTTCAGAACAACATGAAACCAGCACTACTTTTTACACTATTGGAGGCATACATCACAGTCAAAGTTATATTTTGTCTTGTATTTATCAATATCTTCTTGCACTTATCACATGTTGTAAATAAGATGATCAGTCATCTTATTCAGAAGTGCACAAAACATTCTTTCAAGCCAAAGTTTAGGCAGAGTTGGAGGCAACAAGCAGAGGTACGCAGCAGCTACAATTGATTTAGTTCTGTCCTGTTGGGTGGCTGGGTGGTGGATGCACCACATTAATTATTGAACTCCAAAAAGTGCTTGATGGAGTGTTTGTAGACCTATCCTGACCACCAATCATCAAAAAGTTAAATTGGCACCAACAGAGCTAAATTGATTGCAATATTCCACTATCTACTACTATGGCTATTCAGGATTTAGTTTATTTGATGGTAAAAGGAATGGTGATGTGCATTTTTCCGTATCAGCTGTCACAGGGATCTTGCCCCTAAATTTGAATGTCCCTCTCACAAAATGATTAATCTTTGAACAAGTTCTAGTGTTATTGATAACCAAAGTGATCTCTTGATGAGTATTTCATGTTCTCTTGATGATTTTTTATGGCATATACAACCAGATGGAGTACATCAATGTTGAGCTCAGAAAGATTGAGTTTAGTCAAGACTAATATTTTTATACTTGTGTAATCCTGTATTTTTCTTCATTGGGAATCTTGTTTAGTGATAGTTGTCATTAATTAAATTATATCAAATCATGTCAATAATCAAAGCGTAATCTATTTTTGGTCTTGTTGTCAATTTTCCATTGTTTGTACTTTGTAGTACAAGATAATGTTTTTTTGTACTATGTCCAATCAAAGTGCTTTAAATCTAAACGATAGTACAATTTCAAAATGACATGCATTTTTAATCAAATTTTTATGTTTAAAATATTATAATGATTTGTAAAATTTGCAATTATTGTAAATTAAGCCATTGTTACCAATCATCTCACATCATGGTAAAATTCCCCCCTTGAGGATGTACATTTCAAGGCACAAACTGATTTTGGTTTCCATTCCATACCCTGCATCAACTTCTGAATTCAACTCTGGCAGTCATGATCATTATGGCACTATCTACTCTATCTCTTCTCATTTTCCTGATACAGATGAATTATTATATTTCTCTTTTGATTCTGAGCCTGATGAGGAGATTTCTTGCCATCAAGTCAACAGAAATTTTAATTGTGTTGGTTGGCATTTTTCCAATTTTTTCAGGCACATCTTTCTTGGTTACTATGAAATTCTACTAAGTTTTACTTCTTCTAAATGATTGATGAAAGTTTATTGTGTTTGTTATCACCAGTTGTATTTTTTTGTTATCCCCAAATGAATTCTCTAATTATCACTTCCAACCAACCACTTTAAAATATCTGGTGATTCATCAGCATACTCCAATACTATGAAATTGCTTCCAGTTGCCTCACAAGTAGAGGTGTGTTGCTTCAAAAATCTACAAACATATTGATTAGCTGTTCATGAGCATAACACAGTTCTATGAGGATTCTTAATTGTCAATATCTTCATTTTTTTGGAGAGTCTATTAATCCTTGGTATTCATGTGATGAAATCTCTTCTTTTTGCATCTATGAATGGTTTTATTGTCGTGATGTTTATTGAAATGTTATCTATTATCCATTGAGGATTCAGCTGGGTCAAATCCATAGCTACCTTTTTGTATTGCCATTTTTGAAGGCAATATGTTTTAAAACTTCCTCAAATGTCATCAGGTGGAAAACACTGGATCTGGATTTTACAATTGTGTGCAACTGAACCAATTTGACATCAATATGCTTTGCACCAAAAATATGAGAGGGAGGGGGGAGGAAAAAGAAAGACACCACAGTAATATCATTAGACCATTTGTAGTTTTGGCAGGAACATTCAATCCCCTTAACCTTAATGACATTATTTACTGGCTCATGGTACAATACATGTCAAACTCATTTAAATACCCATTTGATACTCCATTCTCAAGTTCTACTTGGCACAGTTTTTCACTGATGATATTAGCATCATTCTTCACATTTCACATGTTTCTTTTTCAAAAGAGTATTGCATGCTCTACTTTTATAAATTCCTTCAAATTTGTAGCTTTCTACAAGATATTTTTTGTATGGCAGCTCCATTCCTAATCTTCTACTCCATATACTTAAGTAATTTATATATTATTTACTAGTCTAGATTGGATTTACAGAAAAGAGTTCAGGTGTTATTTTTGTGCAAGTGGTTTGACTTTACCACAAAAAAGAACACAATCACCTGATAAGTTCCACATCCACATGCACTACATGAACCACATTTTTAGAGCATATTCTTTTTCACATATCACAACGTGCTTTTTAGACAATGGTGTCTTAAGAAAAGCCCTTTTGGAGTAAGTTATAACATGATGACAATAGCAACATGGCATAATTGAAGGCAATTCATATTAAGAACTGTTTCTTTGCAAATCATCATAGTAGCATAGGACTTCTAAAGTTAAGATGTTTCATCTAACTTAATCAAATCAATTTAGATTTAGGTGCATATTCCATTCCTTCCTCAAATATTTTAAAGGAAATGGAAAATGAAACTATTATGTTTTCAATTTCTAATACCATTTCAGCTCAAAATATCACTCTTGTTTCACTTGCTGAAAAATAATGGCATCCTTATCCTTTCTTTTGAAGGTGCATTGCATCCACCAATCAAATATACTATTTTGGTATTCTAGAAATGAGATGATATATATATTCAGCTGTATTGATCAGGTTGGATTCCTTTGGTATTTCTAGTGGAATGCCATTCTTAAATTGCATTTTACAATTCCAGATGCCAGATCCCAGTTGTCTACAGTAGTTGTTTCTACTACTTGATGTCATTAAGGGGATATAGTCTGTGAGTGAAACATCACCACAATAGTACAAGAAACTTGCTTCTCAAGTTTGCTTTTCAATTTGTATGAACTCCACACTTAATTATTTGAGATTTGAAAATGGAAGGAGGTATGCTTTGTCTGTGCTTTGACCAAACTCTTGCAAATCACTGCGCACTAGGAGTATCAAAGATGGACATTTGGAACCAAAACTTGGGAATCAAGTTTCCCATGTGGGGAACTGTCAAAAACTTTTTAGTTCACTTCCCATTCTCTATCCCTTTTGCTGTCACTATCCCAGAAAATATTTTTTGTTCTTGAGGAGGTTATTAGCTAACTACTAACCTTTCTTTGATCCAATGATTTATCAAGAATTATTTAGATGTAACCATTTTCATCCACTTGTGATGTTAGTTTCTGTGGAAGATCTTCTGGATTACACTATTTTATGACTCCATTTGTCAACTAAAAGTCATTGATCAATACATTCAAAAGTGGGGATGCCATCACTGTGTACCAAAATTATATTACAAGCCTCCTTTGTTTCAAGCTTTAGGATATTTCCATATTTTTGATCTTCCCTCAAGATAGGATAACCTATGGCTTGGAAAGGAAGTCACAAAATATTGGCACACTGTGGAGTTTAAACAAATTTCAGAAGTACCAGTATCATCATCAGATGTTGTAAGTTTGTAAGAAGTGTTCTAATCAATTTTATGTTTATCAATTTTTCATGAGTGATACATAAATTCCAAAATACAAAATTGAGAAAGGTGCCCCAAAAATTGTTAATTTTGATTTTTTTGCAAACATTCACACATCCACTCACAAAGAATTCAGTCACTTACATTTTTGTCAGACATCCAAGATGTAACAATTCCCAACATTGCCTGCCTGCATACTATCTTACCATAAGTAAAATACACATGGAACACCTACCTAAGTATCTTACTCCTTATTGCCAAGACCAGGAAGGTAGCCAATCCACTGTTTTGACTGGTGTTGACAATGTAGACTATTCTTGAACCCATCAAATGCAAAGCCATCCAAACGTTATTGTATGGATCTTGTCTCTCCCAGTAAATATGTAATGAGATTTGCACCTTTATTACTATTCTTATATCAATTACTGCCAATTGACAAATTTTGACGTGGTTGGTGGTTGTCAATGGTGGTGTCAGTGCCAATATGGTAATCAGGGCCTTAATGTGAGAGATGGAGTGTAAAAATCAGTTGGATCCTAAAATTCACTATCATTCAATTTTAAAAATCAACAAAACTAAAATTGAGTAGCACAGGAATAATAATTTTCATAGTCTTGTTCAGAGTAGCTCCTATTGATGCCAAAGGAGACTTCCTTCTTATCTTAATAATATCAGATATTCTGTTTGTTTTGTATCATTAAAAATCCAAAACTGCTTCATTGTTTGCCAGTAAAAACAGTACAAATATGAATTTAAAAGTAGATTTTCTGTGGCATATCATCAATGAAGCCCCTATTCTGCAATGTCTGGTCTGGCATTCACATTTGTGAACCTCAGAGTCCTCTATGTTCACAATCATGAATGTACTTGTAACTCAGCAAAAAATGAGGCCAATTATCCTAATCTGACACCAAATCTAGTGAGAACCCATGAAAAGCAATCCTGCCAAGGTGGTTTCACTAACTAAAACTGATTTTTCACATAGTAGCCACCATTGGCAAGATTGACAATGGCGGAACTTCCATTTGTCATCATTTTTGTTAACAAATGAGAAAAAGAAACTACAAAGATGCATTGCACTGCAAAACCAACACACAATGGAGGGAGAGGATGGTAATAGGAAGCTGGAATGGCTACCAGATGTTCTGGGTGTTGTTAGTATTTGACAACAAAAGATGGTGCTAAGGTATTTCAGTTCAACATATTGCATTTTTACATTTTTATTTTCTTTGTCATCATGACATATTTCATCCTCATGATGTATGCCTCAACCCAGTCACCAGAACAGAGGGTAGACATGTACATGGAACTGATTTCTGATGGATTCACCATTCTCATATCAACTGCTAATGGCAAGTTCTGTCAGAAATTTGCAAATAAATTAAAAAGGCAGCAGAAGCAAAAATTTCCACAAATTCCTGTGGCATAATGAAGATGAAATACCACAAAGAAATGAGATGGGCAATGTAACAAAAGTTCTAGACATTGTGAAGCAATCATACCTCCAAGATACTCTCCCATTATTTTGCAACATGTGGGGGATACCCCAATGTCCTCTGAGGGGTGGTTAAGGACAGGACACAAGGATGTGTCCAGGAAATTTCCTATCATGTCCTCTGGACATGTCGTCAAAACAGCTCGATTATTAAAGGACACTGTCTTGTCCACAGGACATGCATGGCCAAGTCCAGGAAATATAAAAAACACATAATGTATCAGTTGATAAATTTACAATGCAAACATTTTAGGATTTTACTGAGTATCAATTGCAAATTAGGCATATTAACAACAAAAACTTAGCACATTATTTTACTACATAGGTATCCTATATTTTATGTTTTTCCTGCATTAAATAGCTTTTTATTTGGATCTACATACATAATGAAAATGATTACATTATAAATAATGTAACTACTTTCAGGAAATAAGGAATGCTGTGATTTTTCAAAGTAATATTGCACTTTAACATGGTTTAATTGAATGAACCATACAAGGCTTACCCATTTTATCTCAATTTAAAACTCATGGTTTTGCTGGGACTTTACAAAAACCATGATGTGATGAGTATTTTAGGGGTTGAACATTTTCATTACAATGTGGACAATTAATATATGTATGGTAGTAGCACTAATAGATGATACTAATAGAAAAGGTTTTATATAGTACAAGATCATGACCATGCTACTTACATTATTAGGTAGGAAGGCAAACAACACAGGGGAACTACTAACCCGAAGATCTCATTAGTGACTGACTCCAAAAAGTAAGGACACATGGATGACATGGCATTTTTTTGTGTTGTGAACATGGATATTCATCTTCAGGACATGGACATTGTCATGTTGTGGTGAAAAGCAAGGACAATGTCCTGGACACAGGACATGCCCAAGAAATCTGCAACTAAGTCATTGTGTTATTTGCAACATTTATTGCTTCAGCCCATGCATTCTGATAATGAGAATTGCACACTCCTCCATCAGAGTGTGCTAAAAAGGATCTGTTGCAAGAGGAACACCACTTAAAAATCAAATATCACAAAAATGGGTATGAAAATGACAATGAATTATCCCACAGATGACTTCCTCTATTTACACAGACAAATGAAGATGATGCAGGTGATGCAGAGACTGAGGAAGACAGTGAGGATGAAGACAATGATAAGGATGAGGATGTCCGTGGTGATAAATTTTTAGTTTGCAGAAGAGAAAGGGAAGAAAATAGGAAAACTGGCTCTGCCTGTGGTGTGGAAGAGTCAGGAAAATTCTACAATAAAGATTGGTCTGATTATGAAAAGAAAAATCAACAAAAAGTCAAATAAACAATCAATGGGAAGGGTGTGACTGTAGGGAGGAGGGGAAGATGAGAAACACCAAAATGAAAAGAAAAGAGAGTACCAACTCAAATGTTACCTATCTGTGGAGTAAAATTGCAACCAGGAAAAATGCGGTTGATCAATCTGTTCCAAAAATGGAAAGTCCAAATACTTGGGGGAAAAATAAAGGGAATGAAGGAAAGGGTGGTGAAGGTAGGAAGGGAGTTGGGAGCGGGAAAAGAGGTGGGTAAAAGAAGCGAGTCAAAAAATCAATCCCAAACAAAAGAAAACAAACAAAGAAATGAGTAAGGAAGGGGATTTGTCCAGTGATATTGAGAGTTCATCTTATGAGGATGTCAACAATGATTGTGCTTTGGAAACAGTTGTGGATATAGATCAGGAGGACTGAACCAACCCTGGGGCTAACCTTCAAATCATTCCACCAATAAAGCAGAAGGAAGATATCCCAGAGGAAGTCAAGTTGGATAATGACTAAAATGTAAATGACTGCCATAATCTATTGCAAGAAGGTGATCTTTCAGTAGAGGGTCCAGCATAGAACCAAGAAAAAAAATTTTTGCTCAAAATTCAATTTTGAGGTTGGATTAATTTTATTTAGGGTGTAAGAA
>JALLOT010001241.1:1927-16051 GCA_036939595.1 Thalassiosira livingstoniorum | reverse complement strand
AAAGATTAGGGGGAAAGCATCAAACATCAGTATGATAAAGGAAAAAATTGCACGCTCTGTGCAATTTTATGACTGACAGGTTCTGGGCTACAAAAATCAAGAGAGAGAAGTAGAGGGTTTAGTAGAAAATTAAAATATTGGGAAGAACAACTGAAACAAATACAAAATAGTGAAGGTACAAAAATGCACTGACAAAAGAATTCTGTTCCAGGCTGCAATAATGTTACCCAATTTAAATTAGTTAGCTTTTCAACTCAAACATTTTTTGAAAAGTGAAAGGAATGATTCATTTTGTATCACTTCTTGTGACAATTAAATTTCTCAGTGTAGCACAACAAAACAAACAAATACATCATAACATACAAATTAAGCAGTACTGTAAGGTATGTGGTTTCCAGTAGATTGGTCTCATTTTTTGACAGGAGATCACACCAATCAGTCAGAAAATTGCAAATCTCAAAACACTTTACCTTCTCAACCATGGACAAAAGCGGAAGCAAACAAAGCAAGAAGTCAGCCATTGCCAAAGGTTTTGCCCTTGGAGATGGTGGTGGAGAATGTGGCAAAAAGTAAGTACACTAGGTGGTGAGACAGACAGACTGCAAGCACATGAAAAAAAATGTTCAGAGTGTGCAATTTTATGCCACATGCTACAAGTCTGCTTGCTGTGGTTAGATGGACATACCATAAGCATGTGCAAAAAATTGTTCACAGTGAGCGATTTTCTACCCCATGGTAGAAAATTGAACAGAGCGAGCAAATTTTTACCATAGGGTAGAAATCTGATCAGAGCAAGCAGATTTTTACCACAGAGAACCTGACTTGCTTGTTTTGGTGTCCCTAACTCAGGCCAACCAATGACAGAGATAATGTGGTTGACAAGGGTGGCCATGCCACCCAAGGAAAGCATATCGGTAATTATGGTTCAAAATCCTGTGATAAGAAGCAATCCAAACCAGTTGAGGCAGCTAGGGTAGGTAAGAAGAAAGCACTAGTATTTGATGATCCCAGGAAACCTCCTGCAAAGAAGGTGAAGAACATGGCAAAAGCTGACAAGGAAGCAGCTGAACCATCACCGACCACCCATCCCACCAAAAAGCGTTGTCTCGTACTTCAGTACAGTGGACCCAAATCAGCCACTCATCCCACCAAAAAGTGTCATCTTGTACTTCGGCACAGTGGACCCAAATCAGGCAATCAGGCAAGTGTCAGTATGGCCAAGAAGTAAGTAAAAATTGCTTGGTTTGTGTTTTTTGGTTAGTTTTTGTCTGATTTACACCATGCTGTGCTGTTGCTTAAGCCCTGTGGCATCAGCCACCTCAGCCAGTAATAGCAACAAGGAAATAGCTACTGAGTTCCCTGAGCAATCTGCTAAACCCACTAAGCAGAGCAGTGCCAATATCAATCATCCTGTGGATGGTGATGAAACCAACACCTTACACTTCTCTCTCACTGGAGAGACCACTCTGGCAAAGCTAAACAATATGCAAGCTGAACTGAAAAGGCTAAAGAGTGACTTGAAAATTTTTCAAACTGAGCAAGTCAAAATTGTGAACCAGTTTGACTTTGAGAATCTCATAGGAGCAGTGAGAGATACCAATGCTTTTACTGGTAAGGGGGAGCTCCTGGAGCAGGTTCAGAACTTGCAGGCAAAGACTTTAGGCATAAAACAAATGAAGGAAAGTATTGAGAAGATGGAAGGAAGTATGAAGGCATAAGTGAAATAATATTATTATCTTTAATACTGCCTTAACTACTGTGAATTAGGTATCTACCTAAATAGTAGTAGGAGTTAGTATGAGTAAGTAAAGTAATAGTAATAAGTACAATAATAGTAGTACCATACTATAATCCTAAAAATGAATAATACTTACATCACACAGAGTGAAGTAATGAAAAATAGATGTAGTGGTCAGTAAGAAGAGTAGCAATTTTGTTCATCACTCAATACACAGCCCTTCACACTTACCTGTCATTGAACAATTTGCAAAATGTGTACCCAACGGGGTTCAAATCCCCAGAAAATCTAACCCCAAACCTTCAAAAATTAGGAAACCTTTAAGTTCTTCTCTATTCTGCAACAATCAGAAGAGCCAAGAAGCAAAAATACACAAAAAATAAAAATAATAAGACTTTTCCTTTGCACAAAAGGTTTCAAACCACAGTTGAGTTACACTCTGTTGTCAAACGCTTACCTCTGTTCTCATACCTCTTTTCTTCTGCTGTTTTCAAAGAAAATGTTTTATATAAAATTCATATCATCCTTCTTGATTTATGAAACTTGGGTTAGAAGAGCCTGTCTCAATTTTCCAAACTTCTTCTAGCACTGGTACTATTAAAACCCATACAGAAATCATTGACAGTCCATCCGACTCTTGCCTTTTGCACTATTTATTTGTGCACTCCCTGTATTGACCACCACCATCAACTCCACAAAGGTTGTCACTGCCATCAAATTATCAAGATTGTTGGTAGTGGAATAAATACCTTCACTAATATTTATTCAAACAGGGTTGTTTGACCTGATTATATAATAGATAGTTGTGACTCATTTGTAGATGAAGTAATAGTACAATTCAAAATAAGAATCAATTGCCTTTTGATTTTGTGATGTATAATGTCAAGTTTCTAGGGGCAAGGTAAACTTCTTTTGATAGGTCCAGTTTTGGTCATTTTACCCAAAAACTGGGATCTGGGGGAAATGATCCACAAAAGAAAGATGAAAACACAACACAAGTACAAAGATGAAGCCAGAAAAATTGTTCCACCAAATGTTAACTAGCAGGGCTCCTTACTCTGAATTCTGAAACCAGAAATATTATGGCATGGTAGGGAACCATGAACAACATATGTTTGATCATCCACTCTGAATAATGGGCCACCAAAATGAAAGGTAATTGCTGACATTTTAATGAATAGAAGATCATTGTGCTGAAAGGTAGGTAGAATAATCCATACAGATTTTTTGAGTATTTTTGGGATGGATAGACAAAGAACAGACTCAGTAGTACCCAATGAAACCTTTAAATAGGTCTTGTGTATCAACTGAGATTTCTTGTTTCCTCCAAAAATTGATAAACATCACTAAGTGTAAGATTTACTCAGGTTACAAAATGATATTCAATCACATGAAGAGCAGAGGGAGAGGGCAATGGTTTAAATATTTTCTGGGTGTACGGTAAGTGTGGTTGTAAATGCAGTTGGTTCAAGAGGGATGGGGGCATCACACCTCACACCACACTACCCATCCCTATCACTATCATCACAGCAGTGCACATTTGATTTCTTAACTAGGTTGACAACAAAGGGAATAATGTTCAAATGATATTGGGGTGGATTTCTTATTTTCTTGTGAAAATTTCAATTTCCAGATGTTTTCACTGTTTATAATTAAAAAGAGTGTAGAGTAAACATAATTTCATCTGGAAAACAATCTTCTGCCAGAATAATGAATTTATTTTCTTGATTTTGTACTTTTATGTTAAACAATTCAACAGGTTCAATCAAATGTTTGTTATTTTTTTAACTGTATATATGATAAAAATATAGTAATTGCATATAAATTCTCCAATTGTTCCTTTTATACAAGGTAACACTTCCTACTTGTTTCAATAATGGAGTGGAGGAGTCAATCGACTGGTAAAACATTGTCAATCCATGAACTGCATGTGGACATTGCACTTTGTGAGTCAAGATTTCTTTTAAGGTGTTTATATTGTAGTTGAAATCAACATCTGTTTGTGTTTTATATTCTTTGCAGAGATCATGTTTGGTGTTTTGTTTATTAGAAAGGCAAGAGATTCTCATCTGATTGTTCTAGAAATTCTCAATTATTTTGCACCAAAAGGACATGACTGCTCTTTGTATGTTGGTCTACAAAGAAAACTTAAGCGTTGTATAAAAATGAACCCAACATTGACATTTTTCACATGTGTGGAATAAAAAAATGTCCTTCATGAATTAGTTATGCTTGTGATTTTATATAGCCGACTAAAATCATTATCAGCGCTTCTGCAATTCAGTGCACCAACAAGTTTTAGCTAATTGCTCTGGTAAAATAGTCCAATTAGTACTACCATTGAAGGAAAACTTTTATTCTCAAAAGATATTTTATTGCTGGAAGGACCAGATTAGAATCATGGATTGCAAATTTGCTGTATTGCTCAAACGTTCATTTGTCTCCGTTGATTGTTTTTGCCAAACAATTATGAAGCATAGTGGGAGCCACTGTCGCATGGCCCTTGTTTAACTCATGCAAATATTGCGAGAGAATATTGTGCAACACTAGATAAATAGGGAGAGGACTGAAAGTACATATTAATTTTACTCATTCAACTGCTCTATCCAATCCTAGGTACTAGGTACATTACGACAAAAAACAAAACATGCGTCATTGTTTCCGCATCACCTCAATGGCAGAATTGAGCTTCTTCAACTCCTTATATGCCAATTCAAGTCGCTCAACAATACTATATGTCTCCAGCAATCGTTGCCAAACATCCCTCTGCCGGTCACCAAAGGGCAATAACATCCACACTGCATAACTCAATCGACTGCCTCTACGAATGTTAGGGTACTCAGGATATTTTGCCGATATTCGAACAAAGGGGGATTTGCTAAGCGTGCCCACCAATGTCTCTTGAACTTCCAACCGTTGGGCATGAGACTCCAGTTGAAAGTCCTCGGGCCAATCCACATCGGTGGGTAACAAACCCAACAACTGCGATGGGATTGGAATGTTCACATCTGGTTGGATCGATTGTAAAAGTCGTATCATTCGATCTAGTTGAATCCATACTTTTGCTTCCCAGATTGGAATATCGTCGCATTGTGCGCCATGAGTCAATTTGAGTGTGGATGATGCAAGGAGGATTTCATCCGAGCCCAATTCTTGAGCGTTTCGATGAACTCCGGCCGCAAAGGTTCTGTCCGCAACTTGTTTCATTCGTTCCAAATTGATTGATGCAGTACCATTAATATTGCTCAGAGGAGATACGCCACTTATGCCATCAACATCACCAAATGTAGTCCTGTAATACTCCAATTCCCGAAACATCTCATCTTCCATGACCGTCACATCTTGTGACGCGTGTAAAATTGCCATTGATAGATCATAATCCACGGGAGCACTCCCCGCAGCTGAAAAAAAATGAATAGAAGATTCCTCTTGATCGGGCATAAGTTTTACCTTGGCAAGGGCGTAGGGCACGTGCTGATTTGCTTTTAGTACTTTGAATCGTCCCACGCCCTGTACGATGAGTGTGAGTCGGCCATCCTCTTGGGTTTGAACATCTGTGATTTGCATGAGGGTACCGACGGTCGTTGCCTTGGACGTTTGTTTACCGCCACCACCACCGCTGCCTCCACCAGCAATGACATCCTCATTGTCATTATCAGGAAAAAAATATTCCGGATTTCCAATATTTTCCGACCCATCCGGCAAATATACATGCCCATAATACCACGGCCTATCGTGCTGCAATGTCAGCTTACGAAACATGTGCGTGTAGTGCGGAACATGCACGTTCAATACGTTTTGGTACCCGGGAAATTCCGTCCATTGGACGCGCCAAAGGGGCAGATTGTCAATGATGGAGGGATGGTTGTCGATGTCTCTTTGGAGCCATTTTGTGCTGGATTTGGATTTGGAGTTGGAGTTGTTACTTTTGTTACTTCCGTCACAGGCCTCGATGGATCCACCCGCATCACCTTCCTCACCTTCCTCATCTTCACCATCTTCGTCATCCCGGTAGAACGACGATTGGATCTTTCGAACGAGCTCCATACGGGCTTGGCGTTCTTCCGGAGTCTCCCCCTCATGCGGATCTTTGGACGAGGATATGGAAGTCTTGAGATGGAGTTGCTGATTGTACCGATAGCAATGCCGCCGTATCTCTGAACCGCAGCTTGTCCATTGCAAAGGACGGTTATGAAATGCGAAAGCGGACGTTGTGGGCGTCCAGAGAAGAGAATGAAGAAGTGCCGCTGCTACTGCCGAGGATGGCAAAAGCATGATGATTTTTTTGGTAATACGAGTAGTAAGAGGTAAGTAGGTAGATAATAATATGGTAGCGTAAGTAGCTGTATGTAAGTAGTAGTAAGTTGGTACAGTCTCTACTTACTCCTACATAAGTACTATGGTATTGTACTTATCATCATCTATGTATCTATTATCTCCCCCAGCCAGCTCCAGTCTTGATCAAAAGGCAGGAAACGAAGCGAAAGCAAAACAAAACTTTCATTAATCAATCTTATTTCATCATGAGCAACCCTGGAGGAGCGCCCATCCACAAAGACCAACTAAAAGCCAGATACATCGGCACTGGCGATGCCGACATGACCAAATACGAATGGGTTACCAACATGCATCGGGACTCTCTCGCCAGTCATATTGGTCATTACGATCAAATGTCGTACTACGCCGTGGCGCAAAACGAGAGTATAGGGAGAGTGAAGAAGGAGTTTCTGGAAAAAATGTTGCAACCTTGTGGCAAACCCCCGGTGGGAGGGAAGGAAGAAGCTTATGATAAATTAATAAATGGTTAAATGAGGTTAAAGGTCGTTGGTTGTCGATATCAATATTGGCATTGGGAAGTGTTTGTGCGGGCAGTCGTCAGTCGTAGCACTTCCTTTGGAAGAGATTCAATCGCTGATGGGATTATATTTTATAAATAACGGAAGAGGAACGGTTAGGCAGAGTTTCGTGTGTCGATATTGCTTCGGTGCGTTTGTCAGCGATCCAGATAATGCTCCCATTGATGCGATTACTAATGAAATACATTGGTTAACTTGAGGGCCATTATTAGAGTATTTGATTAACACAAATTTAAGTCCATGCCGTGCAACAAATGCTACTAATCATTCGGCTTCAGTTTCTATGCTACTTAAAAAACACCTCCCAATTTGTTTACAAGAAGTAATCACTAATTACCTTACTTCCCTGGATGAAAGGGGCAGGGGTTGAAATAAACAACTCTCTACCTAGTTAATACCTTTTATTTATTTCTTACCAAGATTTGATATGAGTGGACTACCCAAAACGCTATGAAACATTACCTCAGCGTTCCTCTTGACAAGGCTTGTAGGCCCGGCCAAGAAGCATTAACACCCTCCGAATCAACCAAACCAGCGCTAACCATGTATTTCCAATAATCTTTGTCCTCCTTGATGGAATCAGAGCGCTCTTTCTTCTTTTCCTCCTCTTCCTCACCTTTGTTGATTTCTTTATGTGTGGGCTTATCTCCATCGTTATCTTCGTCTTTCCCTCCGCCTTCATCCTCTCTCTTGAGTGTGGTATCACTTTCTGATTTATCTTTTGTCGGAGATGACCGTCCATTGAGTTCTTCCTTTTCCTCGTGCCCCCCCCCGCCCAAAACTGCAACCCACATATCCACCATCCCCATCCTTGCAACCTCCCCCCCTTCCTCTTTCACCATCTCCATCCAGCAATGGTTATCCACCAGCTCTCTTCCAATGGCCCTCCGACTTGCTTGAACTTCCTTCACGCGCTGATACAAAACTGCATCATGACATATAGGGAAAATGAAGGAACGAGCATCCATAGCCGTTGGAGCAGTAACGTAGAAGTTCCTCGTGCGTTGGTTGGAATGGAGGTCGACGGGTAGTACACCTTCCCAAGACCCCTCGGAGGATTCGTCTTCCTCCACTTTTGGTGGTGGAATTACAGGTTTAGGTTTCGGCGCTGGTTGGGGTTGGGAGACAGTTACAGGGCTGGAACGAGGACGGACATTCTTCCCTACACGAGATGCAAGGAGGGGGGCATCATCGTCCGAGTCGGCGGAATCATCTGATGGAGCAGTGTTTTCCTTTGAGTTTCCTTTTTGACCAATATCATTCTTGTCCTTATTGATTTCGTCGCTATCCGATCCCGATCCATCTTCGTCATCCTCCGATTCATAGGGGGGAGGGAGTGGTTCATCCCAATAATCAATTCGTTTCTGAAGTTTGCGGCTTTCAATTATTTCGTCTTCACGAGACCTACGTTTTCTTCTTGTGGAATAGTCCTCATTTGTGGAACCTTCACGAGATTCTTCGTCCTCACTGCTATCGTCATCGCTGTCGTCATCACTGTCACTTTCGTCACTATCGCTGCTTCTCTCGTTCCAGTCATTGCCATTCCATGCCCCATCTGTACGGAACGGAGGAGGAGGAAGACACCCCCCACCACCCACGACTTCTCCATCTGTAAAAATATCATGTGCTTCCATAGCTGCGGAAACTAAGGACGCGATGTACTTTTCAATTAATTGCGCCAAGATAGCCACACTGGATGGGTCGACTTCGTGCGGTAGTACATCGCCAGATCCGTTCATGAGGAAGGGGAGCTCAGGGAGGATGGCATGAGCTAGGGTTGGAAAGGGTCCTTTACTAATTGAACTTTCATCATCGTCATCATCGTCACTCTCTAGACTGCTTTCATCCTCATGAACTTCGTCGCTGGTGGAATGGTTGGTGAACGCAGTGTGTTCTGAGAGAGCATTATTTTGGACAATGTCCATGGGGCCGGTTTCTCCCATTGCTGAATAATGAGGTGTGCTGTCGAAATTCATTTTCCGATTCACTGTTCACTGTAAGAGAAGATGCGCTTTCGTTTGGTGCGATCGGCGGCGGAAACGAAGCAGTTCGTGATGGTCGAATGAGTTGATTTCTATCAAAATGGCTGATTTTTTTGGCTCTAGGCCATTGTCCTGCCATTGTCAAAGATGTTGGTTGGTGAAAAAATAAAAAATAAAAATTAAATAAGAGCGAGCTTCGCGCAGTTACGCGGGAGCTACGATACTACTGATAGCTACTGATACTACTCTAGATACTTAGGTACCTATGTATGGTAGAGAAATACGAGTAATGAATTTTTTGAGTATACTAAGTACTTATCTAAGTACTACTTAGAGATAGCAAACAAAAGTAAGTATGTAGTATTTTCAAGTATCTTAGAGGTACTCGTCTTAGCTACCCAAACACACGAATATGAAATTGCTCATACTACTACCATAGTAACTGATAGTAATGGAGTGTGCGCAAAGCAACATTTTGGGGGGTAATGTAGAGCTCAGTACAAAATTGACATACGAAAAAACATCGTTGAGGTGTATGGAAGTTGGACCATCAGTTGTCAAATTCTTCATTTTCAAATCGAAAATGAATGTGACAATGACGATGGGTAAGCCGATGATACAGAATCCTAACGCCACTTTGGAGCGCTGGACTGCTCAACTCTGCATACACCATGATAGAAGAACACAGCAATGAGCTCAAAGAGTGTAATTTTTTTGCCAGTTGAGTTCCGGCTAGTGAGTAGGTAGGCTGGGACGAAGTTCGAGCTTTGGCACGGACGGTCGCGTTCGACGTTAGGCTGCGACAAATGCGTTTCCAGAGTTGGTGTCCTAGCGGTGGTGGGGGAATTGAAATCATGTCGCCATTATTCTTTTGAGCTTGCGGCTGATGTTGTATGTAGTTGTTTCGACCATCACAACGCATGTTCTCAACAACCAGGCATCTGCTTGGGCTTTGAAACGCTGTTGAATGGCAGCTCATGGACTTTTTGTTCCACGAGTCATGTTTTTATTTCCAGAGTTCTGATCATTCTGACCGTATTTTGTGAATTGAGCCAATTGCACACAACACACTGCTCAAAGGTCAATGATTCTGTCGATCGTCCGTTTGGGTTTGGGTTGCTCCGTTGGTGAAGTTGTTGGAGCAGGATTGTCGGCCTTAAAATTGGTCGAGCTATCGCAGAGAGCTGTTGTGTTCGCTTCTGTTTTGTTGCAGCGTTTAACAAGTCCGGTGCCACTCAACAACTCGAACAACTCTAAACAACTCGAACAACCATCAATAACTTGAGCAATCATCGTTTGCATCGGGCGACTCATCTCTCGAAAACCTCCCTGCCGTGGCATCCCCTCCCCTATACAAATCTACCACATCGTAAACGGAATCAAACTTCAATAAAGTTTGTTTGAATTGATCGACTGTGTTGGACTGAAGTTCTGGGTCGGTGGAGGAGAGGAGCTGCGATGGAATGCATCCACATGACATATGACATCGCGGCATCGTGGAACCCACATGACATCAACATGACATCTATATGGTGCATTGAATTTTGAACACACGACAACAAAGAAAAATAATCAAATGTTCAAAAGTAAGTAATAGAGGGGGGGCGCTGCATTTTATCGAAAGTGCTACATTTTGGAAGTTGTAGGACTCGTTGCAGTGGTACATCTTTTTCGCAGGTATCTAGCTCGGTCGATGTTGCTTTTTGTTTGGTTCAAATTACAACGAAGGTAGAAAACTTAGAATGACGACGAAGATAGTTAAATCACATGCAACAATATCGAGACTCTTGGGATTGTTAAATTAATCACAGCTGAAGGATACTGGAGGGCAGGGGGGCACATAATATGGACTCTGTCCGAGACTTCATTACGCGGCCATTGTGACAACTTCTTTGTTTTGTGGGAATAATATTAGTATTCAAAGTAATTTGTAGTTGTTTGTCCAATTGTAGTTAATTATTATTGTAATGAGCCTTTTATTTTGTTGTGCAACAGTTGTTGTAAAGGTCGTGATTGTTGTCTGCATATTATTACTAATGTTAGTGCGGTTGCGTGCTGATTGCATGCTGGTTGCGTGCTGGTTGACGGCCATGTTGTAGTATGGCACTAGTAATTTTTGTGCTGTGCTTCGTGTGCAATTTCTCTTTGTTTTATTTTCGTATCGCTTAATCGAATTGCTGTTAATATGTCTTTACTTGAAAATTGCTATGTGGAACAAGTACCAAATTCTACGTGACCCCCCAAAATGTTGTGATGCACACACTCCATTGCTCGAATGCATCTTAAAAAATAATTATTAACTCTCCTCTTAAAACTAAAATTTATTTTTTGAGTAATTTGTAATGTCAAGAAAACCATTCAAAATTGTAAAAAACAGAATCAATTTACTCATCAATTCCAATGAAAAATGATCATGTTATTTTTTGATGCATTTGGTGGTTTTTGACCCTTACCAATCAACTGGGCAGGTTGGTTTTATTCCTAGAGAAGGATAGAAAAAATCATGATTGTCGTAGCAAAGCAAGAGTACGGTAGGTAGTAGACCTACTTACATACCTACCTTAGGTGTAAGTAGTATGCATGTTATTGTCCATCACCATTCACGCACCATGAGTTCCGCAACCAACAGCCTCCCCCCACCAGGGCCCAACGTCACACGGCACACCTTATCCCCCGAATCTGAACTCCGAATCGAAGTTCCAACTGGCGTCACTTGCACAGTCACACTGCGAAGCGGCGGAGGAACTGCAGGCAGTGCAGGTGGTAGCGCCAGTGGCACCGGCGGCGGCAGCGGTGGAACAGGAAGTGGAAGTGGAGGAAGTGGGAGTGGAAGTGCAAGTGGAAACCCCACCGGATCCGCCGAACTCTTCGGCGCCGAAATCCCCCCCGAACGCCCCCTCCGCCTCACCTCCACCAAAGTCGCCATCTTCACCTGGCACGGATGCACGTTGGACGTGACGAACGAAGATCAACTCGACATTTTGTACGTGAGCGAGGAGACCGATGCGAATGTGGCGTATGTGAATACACATGCGCAGTTGGAGGGGATGAGGGATGAGAGTTTGTTGAGTTTGATGGGGAATCCACAGCAGGGTGGCGGTGGTGGAAGTGGCAATGGTGCTGCTGTTGGTAGTGGAAATGGCGCTACTGGTTCTACAGGTACCAATGACGATGCCGTGGAAGGCCCACGAGTCCTCCTAGTAGGTCCTGCCGACTGCGGAAAATCCACCCTCTCCCGCATTCTCATCGCCTACGCCACCAAACTCGGCCGCACCCCCCTCCTGGTCGACATGGACGCGTCTCAAAACATGCTCTCCGTCCCGGGCACACTGGCAGTCAGTCCCATGAGTGCCGACAGCGTCCATCCCGATTGTTTCGGAACGTCTTCCATCATGAGCAGTGAGAATACCATGACGCCGTTGGTGCTTTGGTATGGATCGATGGATATGGCGGCTCATCCCGATTTGTACAAGGCGCAATTGGATAAGTTGGGGAGTGCAATTGATGCCAGGTTGGCGAGTGATGTGGATGCAAGGGCTTCGGGTATTATTGTCAATAGTTCGGGTTGGATTGAAGATATGGGGTATACGTATTTATTGCATGCGATTGATGCGTTTCGGATCAATGTTGTTTTGGTGTTGGGGCATGATCGATTGTATAGCATGCTGGGAACTCATTTTAAGAAGAAGGTGAAAGAAATGGAAGAGAAACAGTCCGAAGAAAAGGTTGAGGCTTCGTCTTCGTCATCATTGCAACAATCATCAAAAGTTAACGTGCCGAAAATAATCAAACTTCCAAGAAGTGGTGGTGTAGTATCCCGAGACACTGCATTCCGACGCGCCACTCGATCACAAAGCATCAAACGCTATTTCTACGGTGACTTGGTTCAACCAAAACCTACCGAATCCACCCCCAATACCTCCACATCTGCAACTCCTCAATATCAATACACACCTTCTCTCCTCGAACTCCCCTTTTCCTCCATCGCCATTCATAAACTATCCTCCCTCTCCCTCTCGGCATCCATGCTCCCCGTCTCCTCCAAACAAACTACCGACCCCATCCAACTCACCACTATCCACCCCGACCCTTCCTCGTCCCTCCCTTCCTTAACTTCGAAAATGCAACATGCCATACTGGCAGTGTGTCATCCTGTCGCAGTAGAAAAATGGGAGGAGAGTGGCAACGCGAGAGATTTGTTTTTGAGTGGCGTTGCGGGATTTGTGGTGGTGGAGAAGGTGGATGGGGAGAAGGAGGTGATTAGTTTGTTGTCGCCGTGTGCAGGGGGTTTGCCGAGTGGGCATTTGTTGGTGGGGGATGTTAGTTGGTTGGAGTGAATGGCTAATTTATCATCATTTTCTGATGGTGTATGAAAACTAATATATTTTATTATTGACTTTCATTGATTGACTGTTATCAACAGTTTGAATGGTTTTTTTTTTTTTCAGAATGTGGCTAGTGCTAAATTTCGTGCTTGTTAACAAAATTTAAAGCTCTGCAGTTGCAAACTGAATTTGCCCGATACACTTCTTTGCAAACCTTATTCCTATTGTGCTTCTCATTTCGACACATCAGACTGCAATCAAATATCTTGTAAAATTTCAATTGATTCCCCTTTGGCACAAAAATGTACTCATTCTGCATCTAGCTACCTTGGATTAGAATGATTTACTTTTCATCACAAAAGTTGCCAAATCAAATCAATTTTGCCCCACAATTGTTGGGAAGTCTCACATAACAAAACTACATATATCTTTTTCTGGCAAAATTGTGGTACTTGCCACTCCCAAATTTTCTGGACCAGACATAAGATAAAGGATCACTAGGTAGGTGTCAGCTGTCATCAACACAATGACATGTGTGTGACAACACTCCTCTAGTCGTGGGAATTTTCTAAGCTCCAAGTAACGTAGCAAACATATCACTATTTATGCTTACAAGGATATGCTAAAGTGTCAGCAACTAAAGGTAAAGTAGTCATAAAACTTGTAAAGTTCTATTTATTAACTATCTGACAATTACTGTTGGGCAAGTGCATTGTTAACATCCAGAGAAAAGCAGTTTTGCCCGAATATTGGTGAATATTGGTGCTACGAATGTGAAAACTACATATTTTAGATAACAATGGAAAAACATCAAGGAGTGTCATCAGAAAAACTTGAAATTACTTTTGATATGATCATTCTGTATCTTCATTATTTTCATGGAAATTATTGATCATCTTCACAGAATGCTTGTAAGAGAAACTCATAAAACATTCTACCAACAAAAAAATTGTGTTCTATATTAGATCCTTAAACATCTTACATTGAGCAGTACAATGGTTATACACAACCCTATTTAGATCCACTAAACATGCAAAACATATTAGGCCATTTTCTGGGAAGTTTAATCCTATGCTTAACCTGTCACCATCTGAAAAGCAAAAAAACATATTGAATATTTATTTTCCAATTTAAGGTTATATTTCCCAAAAGGGGGTTAGTTTTAAAACCCTAAATAAATATTTAAACATGTCATCATTTTTCATTTTCAATGGCAAAATAAA
>JALLOT010001240.1:0-15663 GCA_036939595.1 Thalassiosira livingstoniorum | reverse complement strand
ACGTATAGCCGCGTCTACTATATAATGGCCAAGCCGACTCTTCCCAACAAGAACCAGGCTGCCATTCGAAAAATCGTAAGCAAATACCATGCCCTTTCTTCTGAGGACAGCAACAATGAACCCGTCATTGCAACAGCAAAATACTTCGGGGTGGATCCCCATGGACATGGGAGGAGGCTCAAGTAATTCCGCTGAGTCGGTGTCCTCAAGGATGACGGATGCAAGGGCATCTCCTCGAACTAAATTTTCATTTGCATCTGAGCTTTCCCCGTCTCTTAAATCTTCAACACTCAAAACATACTGGGATTTTTCATCCTCGGAAACTGACACAACAAAAGGTAAGAAATGTGACGGGGAAACTATCGAAGCCAGAGGGTGGTATAGCGCTGCGCCCAATATATTGGTTGATATGCACAAAGTGCTTGGAATTTCTCCTAACAAAATACAAAATGCCTCCACGTTCGAATCAGAAGTAACTGAGGAGGCAAGAACTAGAGCGACAGTTGATCTTGCATCAGAACCGATTTCACCATTACTTCCTCCTTCCTCATAAGTAAGTATTTTCTTCGATTCCAATTCAGGTCCTCTTTTCCAAACCTGGCGGGGGCGTGGCATTTCGTCTAAAGGTTTCCAGTGGAAGCCTCCAACTGGTGTAATGAGCATGAAAGCAAGTTCACTTCCATGAGCTTCAGGGGGTAGATAGCGCCAGAAATTGAGCTTGGTTTTCATCTGCAGCTCGACAATGACAGTTTTTCGAGTTAACTCAAACACAACCATTCGCTTCTCTTTTGCTAGAAAACAGCACATATATTCACTTTTGTTCTCGTCCATCACATCACTAGTGTGGGCATGAAAAATCAAGAAAAGTTGTTGAGTAAAAGGACTGCAAAACAACTTTAACAAATCAATTGGAATTCAGCTTTTAACTAACCTCAAAACAGCACCAGATGCTCCAATTGGGTAAGTTTTCCCTGGAGGATCTCTATCACTGAAAAATACAATTGATTTTTCATGGCCACAGATAGCAATGGGGCTTATTCCATCGTGTTTAGGACCAAAGTTTCTATGGGAGGACGCGAGGCCTCCTCGGTTACCTCCAAAATGACGAGATGCCGGAGGCCCGCGAATAATGGCAGTGGCTGCGCTTTTCCTCACCATGGTCGAAATGAGGTCAGATAGAAGAACTACAAAGGAGGGTTTTGTAGGCAATGTGTCTACGTCCTCATCAATGCTTGAAGCTTGTTCTCTCTGATGAGTTGTGGGCATTTGCACGGTATCAAAATGCTGTGGTGGCTCGCTAGGAACAATCAGAGCTCTTGTTTCGGATTCTTCTGTATTTATTATGTCTTCAGCACTCTTATTTTCTTCGATTCTAACAAGAGGTGTGCTCTCAAGGTCTTCACTGAAACCAAAATTAGCGAAACTAGGCTCGAATTTGGCAGAATCATTGCCTACTGTTTCAGCTTGTTCTGTATTCAAGACTCTCCTTGACTGAGATGACCTTGGAGAACTAAACGGGGCTATTTTCTTAGTTTCAGGCTGAGGAAGACGAATTGCTGAGACTCCACTTGCCTTTTTCGTCCCCATTCGTATGTTGACTTTCAACTTTTTCTTAATTTCCGCATCTTTGAGATGTTCGTACATCATCATCTTAATATCATCTTCTGATCTCTGGCAGGCCCATACACGAATATCTGTTACTCTAAATCCTACAGAAGGCCCGATTCCAAAGACGAGAACAGTTTTCTCCATTGCGTCCTCGATGTCATCTTCATTGATTTCGGGCTCTGACCCAAACGGGTTCACAGTAAGATTAGCAGATGTCACTACTGCAGATCCGTTCATGAAAATCGAAGAAGACAACTCAGTAGGGGACGAAAAAGAGAGTGACGAAAAAACGAGGCACAAGTGATTCCACCCTCCGCCTCCATCTTCTCTTTCCCATGAAACAAGGCCGCGCGATTTTTCTTCGTCATCTTCATCAAAATGAACTTGTGTTGTCACAACTGATCCTGCGCCAGTCCTTAGCTCTAGTATTCCACTAGGCAGGACCGCAACTTCCCACAAAGTGTTATGTTTTTCATCGGGTAGGCACAGTTTAGATGCATCATTATTCTCTTCATAGAATAATGATCGACGCGCCAATATTATTTCATCTGTCATTATCTCTGCTTGAGGCAAATGATACCAAAGTTCAACTGTGCAACGTTTTCTTGACTTCTGTTGTGAGCCATGAAGCATGCCTATATCAAGACTACTACCTCTCATCACCTCTACCACTGCCCCAGTTGGTTGGTTTCTTGGTGCGCCTTCGTCATACACAAGGTCATAAAGTAGCTGGACTTTACCTTCTTCTCCTTCATCTGCGCTTGATGTTGTGGCTTCAAGAGACGCGTAGTCAGAGCCATACAAGTGAATTTTATGCCCATGCTTTGTCAGATCTGAGACGCCATCAACTTTCCATCTATCATCTTCATCGGCACCTTCAGAGAATCTAACGTAAAGAGCAAGGTTATCTTCGTCAAGGTGACTCTCCCCAATACCTTGAACCCAATTTTTGTGCTTGCTACTGACACTATTGCTGTCACTTTCTTCTTGGGATGAGCCTCCCTCTTCCTCCCGAGCAGCTGCTGACAAAATGTTCGCAAGTGTTTGCTCCCCAGTTTCAGCTGCCACAGCCACACCTTCTTTCCCAAGCACGGTAGGTCGACATCGTCCAAGCCAATCCTCAAAATCTTCCAGTTCTAGTAAACCTTCCTTCTTGCCAAATGGGCCGTTTGTCCAAACGTGCTTTCCGTGATCTAACGGTTGTTCCCATTCACCAATCCTAACCTCATTCCGGACAGGTTGCGCAAAATAAGCAGCAATAGAATCAACACTCGTTGGGCCACTGCGAGCCCTCTCAAATTCATAACAGGGTTGCAGTGATGGTGCAAAATGGTTGACAGAAACATCATTAATACTTTCTGTTTCCAAATTGTTGTGAAGTTTGGACAATTGCAAAGCAACAGCAGGCACAAGGTGATTCTTCTTGTTCACAATGCTTGCTGTCTCTGACGACGTATAAGTTCCAGCATCAAAGTACGCTTCTAGCATTTTCTTTCGGCCCAGTGGCTCTTTTGCCTGAGACAAAAGCGCAAGGTACATAGATAAACTTTCTGAAGATTGCTTTCCAGAAAAATCAAAAAGCTTGATGGCATCTGAAAACAAATCTTCCTTCAATGACTTGATTGCCATATCCTCTGCAAAAATGCTTGACGGGTCAAAAGGCTTTGGAAAAATAGCCTGAACATTGCGATCGGAATTGATTACTTGGTGAGAAAGCGCATTGTCACCAGCTACAAGAACTTGAAGCGATGAATCCACCTCATTGATGGCAGATAATTTTGATACCATTGGCACCCAAGGAGGAAGTATCTTCAGCCGGGATGAAGAGCCAACGACTGTCCCATCAAGTAAAGCAGACGCAGCTTGTGAACAGTTGTATTGTGCTAGCATATTGTATGCTTGTGATGTCAATCCAGTACCATGGGTGCCAATACCTTCTTTATCACCAAATGGAAATGACGAATCTTTCCTTCCATATTTCTCTACGACAACTCTGAGAGATTGTTGTACATCATTGTTGGTTTCGGCATTGTATCCTCTGGCTCTATCTTGGCAAAGGGCATTGGCGATTAGTGGCTCGAGAAGGAACAGTGGCCTGGTGGTCGGAAGACGCAGTACGAATTTATTTTCATCGTCGCCATCATCGACGAGCCTAATACCACTTTGAGAAGTAAAGAAGACAAATCTATCTGGTCTTACGGCTCCAAGAAGGATCATAGAATTTCCTTGGTGCGAAGCAGGGATATCTGCTATAACGCCATGCTTTCCCGTTTTGTCAAGACATGATAAATACATGATACTCGAGTTTCTGCCAAAAGTTGAGGAGGAAAATGCAACGCAATGAGATCCTAACGGCGACAACGAACCACAGGTGAGAGAAGTATCGATTTCAGAAAGGACTGTAAGTGAATCTTCGGTTGAAAGAATCATGACCCTCGATTGAGTTGCAACTGCAACATTAGAACGTGATGATTCGCGATGTTTTGGGAGCTCAACAAGAGATATGACCTCTTCGCCTTGTCTCAACCACAACCTATGACCTAACCCACTGTTCTCTATCAAGGTTATGGCACTAATCTGATGATCCTTCCTGAGTTCATGGTTGGAGAGAACAAGACAGGGCCGCCCAACAACTGTGCTATATCCAGCCAAAAGAATCTCGAGGTGGGGACCATTCAGCAAAGTAAACACCCGTCTCCCTTCAATACCTTCGAAATGCAATGAGCATTTGTCTATGGATTCAACAACTTTCTCATTTTCACCATCAGGAAGAGTGTCGGATGTAATAGCTGTTGTGATGGAAAGCGAAGATCCAATTGAATCTAGTACCACTAGAGAGGAGCAATAGAAGCCCCCTTCAGTCCGGGACGGAGGAAGAAATGCAACGTCCCTGCCATGGCGCAAGTTGAAAGAAACGGAGCCGCATTTCTTCATTCCTTCGTCCACGTCCAAAATTGCAAAAGCTACAGGATCAGGTTTGATACGCGTGTGCGTCCTAGTTCTTGGAGTTGATTCATTAAAATCTGCAGCATTGCTACCGAAAAATCCGGATGAAAACAGAACAGCAGCTCGTCTCCCACCCTGCTCACGAACGATCCGTTCTGGCACAAGGCCAGCTAACGGATTTTCGCCGCAAGTCAATTCACACAACACACTACTTACAGCTCCAGACTTGACTCTATCATTTTGTTCTGAAGCACTCATCACGTCGTCGTGATCACCAGTAGAAAGGCTCTCCGTAAGACCATCGATCTTTTTGTCGCCCGGACTCGAAATAATTAACCAATGACGTTGAGAAGGAATGGACCAGTTACGATAGTGTGGAGATCGGGAAGGCTTAGACTCAGGAAGATCAGATAAAGGAGGCATATCTTCCCTATTGCAAGTAGTAACTGTAAACACCGTGAGCATGGTATCTTGATAATCAGAATTAAACGCCTTTTCACCGCTCAAGAAAACTGAGCCGCTGCTGTCGAGCCCCAAACAGTTCGATGATACTGGGCGCAACTGGGAAGAAAAATATCTGTCTGTCGCTGTCGCTGATTTCGAGCCAATTGTAGGAGGCAACAACGAGGGCTTGCAAGAAAGCAGACTCCCGGAATGGTAACATGCAATGGCACCAAGCTCGCTTAAGTTCATAATTGTTGACCCATCACGAAGAGTATTTAATTCTTCCTGGCAAATCACACCGATGGGACGATGCATTTGCTTTGTTTCGAAACTCATCATTTCAATACTCCCATACCACGGAATATCAATTGCACAAAGACATAACCTTGTTACTGGTTTCCTGCTGATGAGGGTCAGTGTATCCATCTGGTATGACACTTTTTCATGCTCAAATAATAGACCGATGCAGGGAGGTGATCTAGGACCAAGGTCAAACCAAGATACCTTTGCTCGAGGTTTTGAGAAAATAGTATCTGCAATCTCCTCCTTTTTTGAATCCTCCTCGAAAGTGCTAAATTTTGCCTGTGCCATTGGTGCGATGACAACAGCTGCAGAAAGTGATGATGGAATAGAAGTCTTGGCAATCACTGAGCCTTTCGAGGCCCGTGCTCGTTGCCGTTTGATTGAAGCTAGCTCATCGCTTCCAGCAGACAGCTCAGACATTGAATCTGCTGCTGGAGGTGTCAAATCGTGTTGTATTGGCAAGGATACGTGGTAAACAGCAATGCCACTTGAGAATGCCGCTGCAAGAAGAGGGAGAGAAGAAATACCAGATGAGAAAGGATGGATCCACGAGAGAGACATGCAGTCTTGATTATTATTGGAAGAAGTCTTGTAGTATTGCTCTTGATTCATCGCGTTTGACGATGCTCGATAAGAAAATGTAACGAATTTTTCTTCTCGCCATAGACAGTCCTCGTCCTTGAGTTCCCTGACATCGGTTTCGCCCCGGATCTGGCACAAAGGCTGCAATAGGGATGGAGTCTGATTAAGCGATTTCTTCGTGCCGATTTGCACATTCATACCAGTGATTCTATTCGTTCGTGCTGCGAGGCCGTAACTCCAGACACTGATGCTCCCATCATTAAGACCTACTGCAAGAAAAGTATTTGTGTCATTTGACGCAGAGAGAACAGAAACTGACAGATTGTCTGATTTGGGGCTTCTATTGGATGATTCGGGAACTTCTTGTGAAAGCTGTACAGGCACAGTATCAATGACAACAGAAACCCAACTATCTCTCACAGCAGGTTTTGCGATGAATACGACTGGTTCCGAAGTTGCATTCACTGTAGGGATCGTATGGCCACCGAGAAACAAAAGCCCATCAGCAACTTGCAGAGTTTTAGGATCGAAAATGTAATCTTCAATATTATTCATCGTGAGAATGGATTGCAACGACGCGAGATCTTTCCCGCCGGGGTTGTATCCCCACTTCCACACAGCCACCACTTTCATTCGTGCCATTCCATTCTTCGAGTTGGGGATACCTTTCCCAATAACTATCACCTCAAACAGTGTAGCTACTCGTACCCTAGCGTGGCCATTCACTCGATGTACACCGGCAGCAACGGAATGCACGCAAGTCACTCCGACTACTTTTACGTCATTTGGAACAGACATTGACCTTGCCAATTTACTTCTTAAGTCATTTGATAATAATGCCGCAGACATGACAGCAATGGGAGTTGGGCGATGGGACGCATCAATTTCTTCTAAAAAGAAATCTCCATTTTCATTGCATCGACATGCAATAATGCTCCCCGTGAGTGGGTTTGAAATTGGTGATGGAATTCTGCCAATGTTGGCTGCTGAACCGAATGACAACTCCAGCGGTTGGATATTGAAGTGAGAAAAGTCATGATCTCGTTTGACGGGTGGGATAACCGGAGCACGCAAATGATCTGATTCCACATGAAATACATCGTTTTCATCCCCTATATCCCCATCGGCAGGGTTGTGAGAATCTACCACAAACTCTTCTGAGTGATGATCTCCAAAGCTCACTTCCGCCTCAGAATAATCAAACGATCCATCAGTTTTCTCTGGTGTGGGAAAGGAAACTCTGGAATACTCTTGTATTGATGATTGACTTTCTTCGTTAATGGGTATGGATCTTTCGGAATGCTCCTGGTCAAGTTCCTCTTGTTGAGTTTGTTGAGGTGATTCAACGATATGATTCGATGATGTGCCAATTCTCTCCTCATGAAAGTTGGCATTGAAAAACGGATCCTCTTGAAATCCACCATCGTCCCCTGCAACAGTTGCAACAGTCACTTGTCGATTCTCCTGTGGTTCTTGGGAGTCTTGGGAGTGTTCCACATGGTCAGGTTCCACAAAATGAGAAAGCACTTGTTCTGCCCCGCCAATCCCACCATTTTGGAATGAGTCCTCCGGCTGTTCTTGTTGGAACGTTGATGTTGGTCTTGCCTCATCTTCCGCAAATGGAGCAAAAGGATCTGAACCAAAGAACAGATCACCATATTGTTCCTCTTGAGTTGGTTGGGCATTTTGGTCATGTTTGGAATAAGCTCCTTCGTCAAAATTGCCAAAATTAAAGTTTCCATTTNGTTCCCATTTTCATTGACATCATCGGCCCCACCACTAGGAGTACCAGTTTCGAACACATTGCTGGATGTCAGGAACGATGATTCAAAAAATGAATTGACGGGAGATTTTCCAGCACCATCTTCTTGTTGTAGTGATGCCATTGCATTGGATTGAAAAAATGCATCTGGTGCATCTCTCCCTTGCAAGTGATTGTCACGTACGTGGAAACCGTCAGCACTTTGAAGCGGGGCATTTTCAGCATCTCCATACTCGTCTTGGTTTGTATTTCGATAGGTTTCATCTTGTGTTTCTTCATAGGCTTCTTCATATTCCTCATTGGCCATTTTTCCTCGTTGAAGTTCCGATTCCTCCACAGAGGGACCAGGCTCATCCGTTACAGATGAGTCTGGCGAGGCTTCGATTCGCAATTCTGGATCTCCCACGTCTCTCATCCCATCTTTTTCAAACTCATCTTGCAATTGCTGTGACTGTTGTGAACCTGGAGATTGCTGTGATTGCTGTGAACCCGGTGATTGTGGCTGTGGACCTTTAGACCTCTGACTCCGACTTCGATTAGAAGCATCGATCTCCCTCTTGGCTGCCATGACCGCTGCATCGTAGGGTGAAAGGAAGGGACGTTTTTGTTGGTACGGTTCATCTTCATCGTACTCTCCTTCTTCATCGTCATCTTCTTCCACGACTTCTTCCTCGTCGTCTTCCACCTCGTGCTGATATTCATCTCCAATAGCTTCACCAACTCCCTCTTGCTCGCTGACTTCGTGTAGGTCACCATGTAGGTCCTGCGGAAAACTCTGCGACTCTCCATCCTCCCTCGACAAAAGAGCCTTTCCGATTGGCTTAGGTCTCGCTGCCTGACCTTTCGTCTGCTGATTAGTACTAGCTTCCATTTGAAAGAATTTATTATTCGCCAACGTTGGACTTAACCGTTGTTTTGATTGATTCGACTGAATTGATTGAATTGACCTCTCTTCCTCGGTTCTACTTTCAGTGTCTCCAGTGTCATCTTCTTCATCTGTGGGAGTACTGTCCTTGCGCCGCCATGAAGGCGAAGGTGGTGGAGATGGATGTACTGGCGGTGATGGACGATATGAATGAGTAGGTGAAGGAGGTGGGTACGACTTTGGTGAGAATTGCCTGGAATTGTTGGATTGACTTGAAGGAGGGGTGTATCGGCTGGCAACGCCGCCAACACCCCCTCGATTGGAAGGGGACATAGCATTACTGGCATGAGATGGGGAGGTCGGCGGTCGCCATCGCTCCTTGATGTTCATTTTCTGTGGTGCATCCGCTGATTTGGATTCTGCTCCTACTGATCCTGTGGCTGCGGCAGCTCCAATTGCTCCTGATGCGTCCTCCGCCGAGGAATCGTGGGTGGGTTTCAACCCCCTCCGTAAAAACCCGGGAATGATGTCCTCATCCGTTTTCTTTGCTGCACTCCCCGTGGTGCTTCCCACGGTGCTGTCGGCAACACTTCCAGTAACACTTGCCGCATCACTTCCGGTAACACTGCCTGTGGCACTGCCTACATCACTCCTCGCAGCACTCACCCCACTGGTCACGCTCACTGAACTTTTCCCACCACCCAATACCGTGGCATCCGTCACAACCGAACGTTCCCCTGATCTTTCTCCTCCAGGTTGCTGCCCTCGGTGACGATTGTGATTCATCCATCGATTTAATGAGGCATTGTGAGTAGTTGTGGATGTTTTGGTTGATGTGGCTGCAGTTTGTGCAGCATTGGAATTACTAGTTGTGGTCCCGACTTTGTTGCCTGGTAAAAATTTGTCGAATTTGTTGGATCCAGCCGAGGACGCGGACCCCATAGAAGCCACTGACCCCACAGATGACGAGGCAGAGGCAGGGACAAAAGATTTTGTTGCACTCTTGGGAGACGAATAGTTGTATATGTTGCTCGATTTGGGAGAAGAGGCTGGAGGACGCATACCAGGACGATACATGTATCCTGATGGAGACTGTTGCTGTTGTGGTTGATTTGACTCTTCTCCTGGTCCCTCCTGGCTCTGCCCTTCCTCCTCCTCCAGTCGCTTCTTCTCCAATTCTTCCTTCTCCTGCAATTGCTCTTGCTGATGCTTCAAACTATCCTCTTTGTACTTTGCCACCATAATAGAGAGCATGGATCTATTTTGATTTGTACCTTGCACGTTGGAGGCACTGTTGCGACCATATCCACCGTATCCGCTGCGGGCACGTCCAGCAACAGTCCGATTGAAATCTACTTTTTCACTTCTTCGTGGTGATGCTGGTGTTTTCCCCAACGATGTTGCTGCTGGTTCTTTTGTTGCTGTAGTTGCTGTTGATATTGCTGCTGCGGCTGCTGGTTCCTCGCTTTGTCCAACATCATTTGCATCTGCTCCATTTGCCTCCTCGGTCTCCCCTGTTTCTACTACATTTCCAGGGCCCTTTTCACCAACGCTCTCATTGCTGCTATTGGAGCTATTTCGAATCGGGGGAGTGGATCTTGGAAAAAATGTGGATCTCCTCGATGTTGGTGTTGCTGCTGTTGCTGCTGATGATGTCGGTGTTGGCGTTGCAGTTTGCATTGTAGATCCAGGCGTTGTCACTGATGTCCCTGCTGGTCCTACCGATGGCACTGCTAATGATGCTGGAGATGACTGTTGTGCCTCCCGTTCCAAATCTTTCTTCATAGACTTTTCCACCTCCTCTGCCACAACTTTTCCCACTCCCCCTGCCTCATCCTTTCCTTCCTTTCCACTAATTCCCCCCTTGTCCTCCTTTGACGCCCAATGATACGAACTGGAATGAGCATACCCCCCCGGAGGCTGCTGCGGTACATTGGACTGAAAGGATTGTTGGTGATGGTAGAATGCAAATGGTTGCTTGTTCCGCTGTTGATTTTCTTGTGCTCTTTGAATGTTTTGTTGTTGTTGTGAGTTTTGTGATTGTTGAGTTTGTTGTGTCTGTGGCTGAGTTTGCTGAGGTTGTTGCGGTTGTTGGGGATGTTGGCTCTGCTGACTCTGTTGCTGTGGGAAACTCTGATTATGTTGGCTCTGCTGATTCTGCTGCTCTGACTGACTCTGACTTTGTTGACTAACCTGACTTTTCTGACTGTGTTGACTTTGTTGATGCTGACTCTGCTTCACATGCTTAAATGTCTCTGCCGCCTTCATCCTCCTCTCTCTCAATTTCTTTTGTAACTCTGATGCGTTGGAGGTCCGTGATGCATTGGAAATAGCATTGGATACATTGGAAGGAGTAGTGGATGATGCATACGATGCATTGGAGGCTGTTGAAAGTGCCTTGGGAGGTTCGACTGGAGTGGAAGTAAAGGAAGTTGATTCTCGCTGTGATTGTGGCAAATGAGATGGTTGTGGGGGCTGCAATGGCTGGGACGTTGGGGATGGTTTTGGCCTAGCAGCATACGAAGCACCAGAAGCAACCGCAGTTGTGAAAACATTTTTCCTGGGAGAGAGTTGATGATTGAATTTATCTCTTGCTGCACCGAAGGCAGACGGTGATGGGATGGATGGACCTCCACTGCCTGCATTATCAGCGTTATTTGCATCATTTGTGTTGCCTTCACTAACTCCAGCATCAAAAGTATCAGTAGCACCAGTGTTCAAACGTAGGGCCTGTCGTCCCACAGCCGAAGGAGAAAGTTCCACTGAATCAGCATTGTTGGTAGCATATGTCCAGCTTTGCGGTTTTGGTCGAGCGGGTGACTTGGGATTGCTGTTGTAGTTGTTGCTGCTGTTGCTGCTGCTGCTACTTTGGTTGTTGCTGTTTTGATTGCTGGTTGTGTTATTATTGTTATTGGTGGTTACAGCAGTGGCATTATTGTTGGCACCAAATTTTCTTGCCCCGTATCCTGCATTTCCCACACTCTCGCTAGGACTGGAACTGGTCGCCGTAGCTGAATTAGAAACATTTCCTGATTTAGTTCCATACCCAGCCTTGGCCAAATACCCAGAATTTTTGGCATTGCTGGCTTTGTTTTGACCAATTTTGACGGATGGATTATTTACATTAGATGAATTTGCACCATAGATAGTCTTGCCAGCCTTTGCGTTGTCATCTTTCATTTTGTTCGTTTTGGAAGCATAACCTGCATAACCCCCATGACCTCCATAGCTTCCATAACCTCCTTGGACATTGCGGGTGGAAGTAGCAGAAGCAGCATTGTTGGAACTGTTCGATGGGGCATTGGACGGGGCATTGGAAGAAGAAGAAATGACTGATGATGCTACTGATGAAGCGGACGAAGGTACATTCTCAGCACCAGCAGCACTGCTGCCACCACCTCCAGTACCACCGCCGCCGCCGCCGCCGCCCTGAGGAATCATTCGCCTCCGCCTTGCCTGCAAAATGGCTTGAAGTTCTGACATTTTGGATCAAGCGATGGAAAAGGCAGGATCAAGTAACTGTGAATGAAGTCGAAATAGTTCTTGGAAAGTTTATCGAACTTCGATAAGATCCAATTCAATGATGCAGAAGCTGGTTCTGCCGTAGCTGTCGTTCCTGTTTTTGCTGCCTTAGAGGTTGCATTTGTCTAGATTTGTCTTTTGTCGTTCTCAGAATGGTGGCTTGGCAGGTTTGATATTTGACGTTATTGACCTTTGACATTGTTTGCGATCATCTATTTAGTGGTAATATCGCATCTCTGTTGCTGTTGGGAATTGCTGAGAGCACGGTTTGTTGTTTGTTGTTTGTTGTTTGTTGTTTGTCGCTGCCGGCCTTGGTCGTCAGTCGTCATGGTCAATAAATAAATGTCGTAAGTTGTCAGTTATGATATGGTACTACCATACTTACTACCTTATGGTAGTTGTTGTTTTTGTTGTTGTTTGAAAATTGTACTCTAGTAGTACTTACTCTATCATACTACCATACCATACCCCAGTAACTAAATAGTATTACTACATAATTACCTACCTAATACAACAATACTAGCGTCCGTTGAAAATAAGAAATAAGTTTGGATTGGTAGAAAATATCCCCATTTTCAGTTTTTTTACATGCAACATTACTGCGACACTCTTAGTATTAGTCACTTTAAAATTTCAAAAATTCAAAACTCATTCGTAATCCCTAAAATAGTTATTAGTTAAACAAAGCAAACAATTATTGGATTCTGAACACTCAATTTTTTGTTTTTAATAAGTTTCTTTGCCATGTTCACAAACAATTGCCTCAGAACACCACCATTTATACACAACTTCTTCCAAGATTTGTGGTAGGTCCAGCCCATTTATTATTTTGATGCATAACCAATGATAAAAATCATAAATGAATGAAATTGTTATTGTGTGCTCTATCTCTAGAGGTTCTTAAAAAATGATCTTACCTGTATCTCCAACTCATAAGGAACTAGGTAAGAACTGACTGTGAAATTTTAGTTTGTAACGAGGTTGAATTAGCATACTGCAAGAAAAGTGTGTAGTACTTAATGATAATTTTTGCTAACCACTTGAGATTGAGCAGTCTGGGATTCAAATTTGGTGGCATACACACTCATGGATGGTTGAAAAATGATGACACAAACCAAGTGTGACCCATGAATGAGAAGTCATGAATGATAAGTGATCTAGAAAGAAAAATAAAGAGTTGATTTTGATAAATGTTTGCAGCTTTGTTATTAATTTGTAGCAATATATGATCTCTTTTTCTAGACTATCTAAAAATAAATTGACACCATTTTTGTAGCCAAGATGAACTTTTCTGTCCTTAGGCTAGTTCTACTGCAAGTGACAACCAACTAGCTAATGCCTAAATTCATTGAGAACAATTGAATTGGTCATACTTGAGATTATGATCCCAGGTGTCTTTCAGCTTGCCTTGAGCTGAGTGCTGCATGGAGTGTAGGTCCTGGAAGGCCATCCCTGGAATGACATTAATTTTTTCCATTGCAATGATATTGTCATGATAAATTTTTGGGTTCAATTTTTCTGTCAAACCTTTGTTTTTATTTTTGTTTTTGTTGTGGGCGTTGTTTATTAGGTGGTATGTATCACTCCCATATCACCTACTTATATCAACACCTCCATTCTTGTTGATTGTCAAGTCTGCATTTTTAAGTCTGGATGTGTTTGGCAGGTCCAAGAATGACCATAGATTAGCTTATGTATGGTACGTACTATGTGTTTGCCATCCCATTTCTATTCACAATTATCCTTTTGTTGTTGGATGCTTAGTTTTAGCTGTTCTTCTTAAAATTCACTCTTCACATTTACTCCATTGCCTTTGTTCCAACCTCTACTGTTGATTGTTGCATCCTTTCTTGCCAACCTCAACATCAGTAGCAGCAGCAACACCATTTTGTGATGAAAATTGAAATATGAATCCATTTTCCACCATCACTGTCACCATGAAAGTCTTGTCATTTCCCAGATTTTTGTTCTGTCTTTGCATGTGTGACAAGCTGAGAAAACACAGCTACTACCACATATGATTAGTCTTCTTTGGCACTCAAGTCTCTTGTTGAAGACAATGGTGAGAAAAAAATAGTTGTTTGCCTCATTTGTGTAACCTTGGTATCACCAATTTCTTCATCTGGGTTTTTTGATTTTCCATGTGCACCTTTTCACTGTGTCAAGCCTTTGGAGCCACTATCTTCTACTAAAGTCCTTCCATTGAAGTTCTTTGCTTTCAAAATGCAAAGCCCTGAAACCAACCACTAAATTGTGAGAATTTTTGGAACCTTTGAGTTGCCTGTTGTGTCTTGAGGATCCCAGATTCAATGCATTAGGGTTAGAAAATCTACTCAAGTTAATGGGTCAAGCCATGTCATGTACAGGCCAAAAAGCCATTCAGCATGGTCTATCAGACTTTATGCTTGGTTTGTCTTCATCTTTTGAATGCTGGGTGAATTGCTATAGTAATGAAGCACCATAATTATGTTTGTTGCAAGTCATGAGTTTATTGTGATTGATTTCATTCATAAATCACAATCCATTCTTTCTGCAACGAGCTTGCTTGTGGTTTCCATTCTTTACCCAGAATGACACCATTTAGTCTCTCAAGTTAGGTGGGAAAATTGTGGATACTCATCTAAGGCAAGGTTCTATTATTACTAATCCCAGAGATCCCATCTAAAAAATGTCAGATATTTTGATGCTCCCTTCTTTGGGTGTAATACAAATGTGTGATGTGTGATACTCTAATAAGTATGTTGCACTTGCCAGTGCAGTTTAGGAAGGGTGTAACTAACCCGTCTTCCATAGGGATCAACTAAATGTACTATAATTTCTGTTTTATCATCATAATAAGTATGTTGCACTTGTTCTCACAACACTACATTCTTCTCCTCACTACAACTGATCCTTGCCTTCAGAGGAGAAACCGTGACTGATTTTTTATTATGTAGGGGGGAAATAGTGAAAAAAATAAAAGCTCAATCGAAGCTGCTGTGTGCCTGTTTAGTACACTAATGCTGTGCAAAAGTTTGCCAAACAAAATGGAAAAATAATTGGTGGGTTCAACCAAGTTGAACAACCATTCTAAGGTCACTATTTTGTTGAAAGAAATCATTTGACTTTTGAACTTAGATATTTTATTTGTTTAGGTTGCTCACCAAAGTATCCCACTGGTTTTTCAAAGAGAGTTAAGTCTTTCCCCCTTTGTACTCAAGACATGATATATTGATGTTGTTGATATGCTGGTGGTTCAGGTAGATCATAACAGGGCAAAGTACTTTTATCACTCTTACTATAAGTTACCTGGCTGTGATTTTGCTTTGTAATTGGATTGAATGCTTGCAATATAATGTCAGTATATTTCATTCTTTGAAAAGTTTCTTGTCAACCCCAATCATTGAGACAGGTGTTGTTGTGTAAATTATTTGTTTTAGAAATAGTACCCCTCTGGGCTCTCCATTCTTTGCATTATTTGTTGCTTGTGTTTATGTGCAAATGGTGCCATTGCAGGACTCTCATTCTAATTTTTCTGAAAGTTTTTCTATGTAGCCACAACCCATATTGTTGACAACTGAGTTTGGTGTCATGCAGGGGAAATCTAGTCAGTGTCAACCTAAAGAATTGTTTAAGATAATTATTCAGCTCT
>JALLOT010001239.1:5144-15624 GCA_036939595.1 Thalassiosira livingstoniorum | reverse complement strand
ATTCAAATCAATCGAGTGGTGGGCGACAAGCACGCCGACTTGGTACCCACCCAAGACGGCGTGCTTGTCGCCCACCACTCGATTGATTTGAATTTCACCACCAATGTCGACACCTACAACAATGGGGAGTTTCGATACAAAGCACGAGTGTCGGAGGCAAACCATGGACAATGGGGGTATTACATCCACGATTTTACGTGGGAGGAGGTACAACAGCTCCGAGTGCGTCAACGGGTGGCCGAGTCGGGAGCGCGGAGTACCCACTTTGATGATCTCTTCGGCATCCCCTCCTTTTCCCAAATCGTCTCTCTCCTCCACGAGTACAACACCCACACCCTCCCCTTGCTGGGCTTACCCCACAAAACGGGAGGAGTCCCCGGAATGTACGTCGAATTGAAACAATCCTCCTTCTTTCACTCCGATGCCAATCTCAGCATTGCCGAATTGTTTTTGGAGGAGTTGGCACATCATCCCAAGGCGAGTGAGTTGTTGTTCGATCACGAGAGGTTGTGTCAGGGGTTGAGGTACGATGAGTATCGGGTGCCGCCGATGGTGATTCAGAGTTTTGAGGGGGGGGATTTGGAGTATTTGAGGAGGAGGTTTCGGGAGAGGTGGATGGATTTTGTGGAGGAGGATGCTATTTTGGAAGGGGGGGAGGGAGAGAGTGTGGATGTGAGTGCAAATACAAATGGGACGAATGGTGCAAATGGGGCAAATGGGGCGAATGAGGCATCCACTTCTCCCGGGGCACCAGGTGCACCATCCGATACCAATGGTGGAGACACCAATGAAAATAGCGAAGATGACGACTCCCTCCACCCATGGATACCCCCCCTAGTCCTCTTGGTAGATTCCACCTACTGCAAATCCACCCAATTCTGGTTCGAAATTGAAAAACTCCACATTTCCGGTCTTGGACCTGCCAAGGAGTGCTTCCTCCCCTCACTCATAGACATTAGTTCCAACAATACCATTGCCATCGAACGAGCCAAACGGGAAGCATTCGAATGGGTCACCAAAGCCCACTCGGTGCATGGATTGGCAGTCCATCCATGGACGGTACGGGAGGAACTGGAGGTGGTACCCAATCACCAAGGGCCGGGTCAACCGGGGGGAGTCCCCGCATTATTTTCATCGATCGAAGAAGAATTGAAATATTACTTTTGTGATTTGAAAATAGATGGAATTTTTACAGAAAATATTGCTTCGGCGCGAGTGGTGGCAGCACGGGGGTGTGGTGAGGAAGCATCGTCGGGAAAGAAGAAGGGGACGGGATTGTTTGGCACTCATGGAGGACCAGTGTGTTTGGAGGAGGAGAGAAGCTTGTGGTTTTTTGGATTGGCATTTGGAGCTATTGGAGCGTTATTGGGGTTTGTGATGACGTGTTTTTTGAGTTCGGCGTTGTCCAAGAGGGGGTATTGTGGAGGGACGGGCGTGGGGGGTGTTGGGCACGCGAGGGCTTTGGAGGTTGCTACGGCAGAGGATGTTGATGATGGGAATGGTATTCTGTAGTAAATTTTCAGTGTGGGCTCATGGTTATTTGATTTTGTGTGTGTTTGTGATAGTGATGTGTCATTATTTGCATTTGTTTGATTAATGAATGTTAAACTATGATTGTGATAAATCTTTAAAATTTTTCAGTGGTGTGTGAACGGCATTGGTTTGTATTATTGAAGATATTTAGTAGCATGAGACTGATCAAAACACATGCCGTGTGTTTTACCACATGGTGCCACAGTAATACGCTTCAAAAAAGATTACCATACAGCCTTGTTTAGACTGGAGAGTATTAGTTACTGGAGTTTTCTGGATTATCATCTCCTCATACCTAGTAGACAAGGAAGTAAATACCTTGTTTTTACAACTGATTGGACTCAAGGCTGATGGCATATAGAGAGAGTGCAAATTCTTCACATTGCCATGTATTATTCTAATGCTACATCCTGTGCAAGGGTCTGGAAAGTCAAAATTACAAATCATTTGTCTGATTTCCCTGAAGCAACGTTATTTTAGAACAAACACTGTATCTCATAGTATGGTCTTATATCTAATCACTTTTAAAGATTCTTCTTAAAAAAAATCTGAAATTTCCTCAGACAAAAAGTCCCTGACAATTTTGTGGCAGTCACCAAAACCAATCTAAACTCAGAATAATATTGACAGCAATTAAACTGAAGACAGCAAAGAAATTAATCCAATTGAACACTCTCCCATTCAGCCTTCTTCGATCGAAATTCCTTAAACCTATTTCCAGCATATTTGATATAATCAAACTCCTCACACCCTTCCTCTGCACCTTGATTCACCGCCCACAACCCCCAATACAAATGATTAATCAAGATAAATTTATGAACTTGGTTCAACAATTCCGTAGCTTCGTTGTGTATTTCCTCACTCGTTTCATCGACTACTTCCACATCCTCAACTTCACTCCTTCCAATATCCGATTCCAACCTCTTTATCGTCCTAACATACTCCTCACAAAAACGCTTTTGACGCTCCACAGTAGGAAACCGAGTATAATCCGTCTGACCATTCTCTGCCGTACTAGTTCCTCCAGCATGCTCGTTGAAATGATTCGCCATATCAAATGCCGCATAGTTTGTTCCTCCGTATTCAAAGTCAATAAGTTGGATTTTGTTGGTTTGGGAGTGTCGCATGATGTTGGCAGAAAGGAGGTCGTTATGGCAGAATACAATGTTTCCTCCTTGGTTGGCTCCTTCGTCTCCGTTGGTTGAATCAAACGATTGGATGAATTGATTCACTTCTTTTTCAATATCGTCTAAATCAAGCTTTTTTACTCGTTCTGTATCCTCTTTGGTGCGGAATTCGGAATAACCCTTCGCCTGATTCATCCAACTGCTCAATTGATCCCACAACCCCACTTGAATTTCACCCCCTTTTCCATTTTCACAGTCACCACCTCTGTCACCACTAACGCCATAATGATGATCCCTCAACTCCCCCGCCGGCACCTCAAACAAACAATGCAACCTCGCCATCTCCTTCGCAATCCCCAACGACGTCCCCTCCTCCGTCAAATCATCCACATTCAAAGGCTGATATCCCTCCAACCACCCCTCCATCCGCCCATTGCCAAAACGGCCGAGGTATCGATAGGCAATGTTGACATTGCAGAGGGCCGCGTAGGTGGAGGTTTCGATGTCGCGATTGATCATTCCTTCGGCGCCGAAGATTCGGACGAGGATGGAGTTGTAGTCTATGAATGAATTGATATCGATTGGGGTGTTGGTGGAGTTGTTGGAAGATAGGAGGGTCTTCACTTGGTTTGAAATGATTGACAGTATGGATTGAAACCCAGACACTCGGAATAAGGCATTGGTGATCCCTCCAGTGACTTTGATACATGAAAGTGAGGAGGAACATTCGTTGAAAATGGAATCCCAATCGATGGATAGGTTGATAATGTTTAAATTTCCTTCTTTTTTTGTTCCTTTGCTACTGTTTTCCGAAGCAGAGTCGTTGGCATTGGCAGCAACATACGCCGCAAGCAGCACCATGACCAAAGAAGCATTGCACACAGAGTTTGTATCGGAGGCATCTACTTTCAAGTTGGGGAGGTAGGGTCGACCATCGACCAATGTGGTGAAGTGGAGATTGTCATTGTTGGGATGTTGTTGAGAGAGTTCTCGGGATTGGATGTAGTCGGATGGTGCCATGTTGGATGATATCCTAGTACAACATAAGGTAGAGGATAGAGCAAAGCTGAGCAAACAGTGTTGAACGTCAATGGTCGATGGCCGACATAAAAATATACTACCGTAATAAACGATTATTAGCACACCACAAATTTCCTGTCTGCGACAGTCAATAAACGATCGCAAAATAATTACTCCTATGTGTCTCACTCACCTATCGAAGATACTCCTCTAGCAACTTTTTCGTGTTGCGATTTTAGGCGATTATTTTCGCTGGAAAACAATATTAAGAAAGTATCTTCTTCAATTTGGCATCAAAACCACCGTTTATTACGGTATTAATAGTATCTAGACAACAACATCATGCAAAAACAACAACAAACATCAAAGCAGGCAGCCACCAGCCACCAGCCACCAACCACCAACCGACCCACTAACCGCCACTGCACGCCACAGCGAGAGACAGCGAGCCCACCCAAAACAAACAATAAGTACAACTTGTGGATTGTGGATCCTGTTCCAATCTGTTCCAATATCCTCATCAAAACATACAACATACAACACCTACATACTTATCACGCCCAACAATCAACAACAAGATGTCACCCACAAAATCCTTACCAATAGAACAATTCCTAACCACCCTCGCCGCCAAACAACCAACACCAGGAGGAGGCGCCGCTGCGGCAATATCCGCAGCCATCGGATCCGCCGCCGCCCAAATGGCAGCCGCCTACACCACCCGCAAAAAAGACAAGGAAAGTGGCGCTGCCACGAAAGCGCAAGAATTGATAACATCACTTGACATCTCCCCACTCCTTGAAGCAGCTGACGCAGATGCCGCGGCATATGCCGATTTGCAACGAAGTTGGAAAGATGAAACCATGTCACTGGAAGAAAAATCAGCAATTGAAGCACGGGCATTGGAAATTCCAACATCGTTATTGCAATCTTGCCACGGGTCGATAATGAAGATAAAGGAATTTCTTCCACATTGTAATCCGAATATTACGAGTGATGCAAAAGTTGGAATACATCAATTGGCGGGAGCGGCCAGAGCGGCGTTTCAGACGGTTCTTGTGAATTCTCCACCGGAGGAAGAGAAAATTCGTTTGCAGTTATTGTTGAAGGAAATTCGTGATGTGGAGGATGAAATTTTGGAATAATTTCAAACGAGTGTTCCCGGATCAAGGATGATCAATGAAATCTGGTTCGTGTGATAAAAATAAAAGTATTGACAACTACAAACATGAGTTTACATCCTCTTTGCACGCTGGCTTTTGATAGATTGGAAATCGAAAATTTGATAAAATGTGTTTCAGTTTTCATCTCATTTAAATGTGAATTTTGAACGGACAATTGGAACACATTTCAGCTTGTGGGTTTAGTTTGGCTTATTAGTGTGCTGATCAGAGGTCGATAGTCACGGGTACACGTGACTACAATTTCCCACCATATGACTGTATCACGTGAAGTCACGACTAATTGCATTACCTCTATTACAGTAAATGATTCAAACTCAAATATAATGTACAAAACTAATGCTAGTGCTCGACTAATACTGACTACTTATTTGTGTGACTCGCAAGAAAATTCAGACAGAGTGACTATTATTTTTGCATGACTACTGAGTATGCTTAGACATGTGACTTTTTTAACTAATGAATGTGAGTCATGCGAGTTGACTCTTCAATGACTCGCTTCTAGATAATTCCTTCTTCAATCAAATTCTTATTGTGGCAAATAATTGTCCTCATCTCTAGCTGGTCAAAATCCATAGCTGCCTGCTTTTTCGTCATTGCATTTCCCGCTGTTGAGAATACTCGTTCCTGAAATCCACCATTATCAAACTTAGAGAGATGAATGCGTGCAAGTAGAGTGATGGATGGAAACATAGCTGATCCCTCAGTGCGAAAATACTCCATGGTGTCAAATTTTTTGATAAGATCTGCAAGCGAGTACTTCTTTTGTTTCTCCATGTTGGGATAAAGAAATGCGCTAAAGTTGACTGCATGATCTAACCACTCCTCAAGCTTGGCATCCGCTCTCTTGTTGCTGAGCTCAACGGGCGAGAGATCCTCATCTTCATCGCAGTCATCTACAGGCTGGACAGCAAAGCTATAGAAAAGATCATCACCACTATCTTTGAATTCCATGTCACATACACTCATCAACTCGTCAACATCTGCTTCCATTCCATCCTTTGCTGTAGTGAGAACAAATGCAGGGGATGGAACAGGAGTGGGATTTGGACTAACAGAAGCAGCGGGGGCGGTAGAGGGTTGAGGCATCTCTTCAAGCACCACAGGATCTTCTGCAGTAGCGCTGCAGTCAGGTTGGATAATGTCTCTCACTGTCTTCCCCTCCACCGTATGAAATGCAACCCTATGGCAGTCAATGAGAGCTGATTTTGCTTTCGCAAACAGTTCTGCCCCAAGAAGTGACTCTGCGAAAGACTTCGTAAGAGGGTCAACTAGAACAGCCAAACTCTGCTCAGGAGATCCGTCTCCAAACCTTCGGTCTACTTGTGCCACCATGCGAGCATGGCATCGGAGCCCACCAGGCGTGAAGGCCATTTGTTGACCTTAGTTAACGGATCAGGGCGGCCAATATCCATCACATCATACATGTCTTGGCCGAGCGAATTCTTCAGAAAGCGACGGTAGAATGGGCGGAGAGATGAATTCGCAGCATTGTCAGACTGGGCATCACTCAAAGAGTAAGTGGCCACATTCTTTGCAACTGCCTCCATCTCTTGGATCGTCTGCGAACAGAAAACAATGAGTCAGAAGTCATATAGATAATTGAGCCACATATCGTAATACGCACCTTCCACTTTGCAGTGTCTCGCAATGGTTCCCACACTTTCTTGAAGTCATGATCTCGCATTTCAACCTGTGTGTACAGGATGGTAAATCCAAAGTAGTTGCACATGCAACTCCTAAGCAACTCAACAAGTGACGCCACTCGAGTGTCACCTGGATTCTTAAGGCTAACTCTTGGGAGGTGATTTGCTTTCCTCACCTCATCTAGCTCTTTCATTCGTTGGCATGACCTGTCAAAGAAGTTCACCAAATCCTTGCACAGCCGAAATGAGGTTGGCCCCTTCTGAGAACTCGCCACCTGGCATCACAATTGTCTTGGTCTTTGTGATAGTTCCATCTTTGGACACTACCCTGATAGTCTTGGTGTTTTCCTTCACGCCAAAACCGTACCCAATGGTGAGATTGCCATGGTGCATCTCACAGTCTTCTTGGATAGTATCCAAGGCTTCAGCGACCTTTCTCGCTGGCGCTGTTGTGTCACTCTCAGTGAATGCAGCAATTGCTCTCAAATCGCAGCGAAACCTACTTGTGTATTCCGTACACAGCTGGTTTGCAACAAACTCCGCTTCGTGGCTGACATCATTTTTGATGAGACATGTTGCGATGGAAAGGGGGTGCATGTTTCTTGGTGTCAGGCGGATTGAACTACCAGTCGCGGACATGCCCAGAAGGTTGGACCATATGTCCTGGGCATGGGAGAGCCATTTCATTTCATGTCCCCAAAATCGCGCTTGTTTGTTTCAATAAGCACAGCTATATTTTCATTCATCTGTGATTTAGAACAAGTGATTCATTAGATCATGAAAATAACAACAGATGAATCACAGACAACTTTCGCTTACCTTCATGAACCAAATGCGTAGCTCGTCGAGGAAGGTGGACCTACTCATTGCCGTCGCCCCACGGTAGCCAGCTTGGATCATCTCCCCGAACTCCTTCGACTGTGTCACACCATGAGGAATGTGGTGATACACCATCCATTTCAGCATCTTTCGCTTCAGATTTTGTTCTTTGTGGAGAAGCAGTTGGCTCTAGAAAACGGAAGTAGACGAGGTTAATGCTGGAGCAGTCTTCTTCTTTCGCGAGTCTTCTAATTCTGCGAAAAACACTTTCACCTTGTCATGATCTTTGTGCACTGCCTTGGGGTGACGCTCAGCATTGATCGATTTCCCTTCAACTTTACAAAGGGCAGTCATCCAGCTATTCTTGTGCGGGTTCTCAAGGTTCTGGACGCCCGAAAGACACAGCAGGCATAGGTTTGTAAAGCTGCCATTTGTTGGAGTGGATGTTTTTCGTTTTTTTACATTCGACTGATTCTTCGCCTTGGAGATTTGGCGGGAAAGGCGGACATCTTCACTCTTTTCAATGGGAGTTGTCAGTTCTACAAAGAAGCGCCAAACAGGAGCGGTGCTTTGACCACCTATGGGATGGTAGGTGACAGCGACGGGTACACCCTTCGAATCCTTCTCCACATCGTCCGAGAGAGACTGTAGTTCCTCGAAGGTGAGAGCTTTCGCTCCGTCACTCGCAGAGGGCGGCAAATCTGTTGCATCTACAGTTGTGGACATTTTCGGAAATTAATTGTGAGAACTTGAAAGGCAAGAGTGTCACAAAACAGCAGCTCAAATGTCATTGGTACTCACCATCACCTTCTTTCCATAGCAACAAAATTGCTGGCTAAAACAGAACACCAATCAATCGACGGAGCGCGACCCGTCGGTTCGTCGAATGAAAAGATCATCATGGCGTGACGTGTTGTGTAGGGTTGGCGATGGATTCCGTATTCTTGATTTGATACGTCATTGACAGGGATTATTGACGGTGGCATAGGTTGGAGATTTATGAACTCTGATCTCAGTTGAACTGGCGATTGTTTTTGACGACCTAGTTTGTGCGAGTTGCTAGTAATAATTGCTAGTTGCTAGTACTTACTAGCTATGCTAGCTTGCTGCTGGCTGGGCGATTTTTGCTGGCTCACTGGCTCACTCTCTTTTATTTTTTGAGGTAAATAGGGTAGTACTATAATATACTTATTATGAGAAGGTACGTAATAGGTAAGTAGAACATATGTACAAATAACACTACACTATGATACAACACCAGATTGTACTTTCATTGATAGGTACCTTCATGTGAGTACTTTGTTGTCCTAGTACTGGTACATAGCATGGTGTTCTCTCTATGCATATTAATCTAAAGGGGAATTAATACCTTTAAGTTCCAACAGAGTCTTAGAAAAGAAGCACGTGACGAATTTTGTTTGAGAAAAAAGATCTTCTGCAAGGCAAAAAGAGATAGAAAAGTTAAAATTAAGAGAAAAAGAGAGTTCATCATGAGTCAACTAATCGGTCATTCAATATTATGACTATTTAAGTTGTCTGACTCTCTCAGTATAAAAGAAAATTGATTATTTTGTATTTAAAATTTCGGAAATAATTCATTATTTGACTCAAAAGTCAAGAAATTAATGATACATGTAAAATGATTGACTTTTTTAGCTCTTCGACTCAATTGATTATGAGGTTCTTTGACTATTTTAGTTGTGTGACTCCCTCCAAATAATGGAAAAGTCAAATATTTTCCCAAAATAAGGAGTCAGACTCATGAATGACTATCGACCTCTGGTGCTGATATTTAGTTTTTAGTCAAAAGAGGTGAAGATGAGATCATTGCTTTGGTGTTTTAATGTCTAATGATTTTTTCGGACTTCAGTTTTTAAGTTGCTTAAAGCAAACTCTGTCAGGAGTTTTTTTATGTACATCCTCCATCCTCTGGAATAACTACTATTTGACCTTGTTTCTGAGGCACTTTTTTGCTAAAAAAATTTGTTTTTTTATTGACTATTTGCAAAAGCTTGCTGTTTTTGTACCCACGTAATTAATTATTCAAGTTGCTTGAATTATGATGTAAGCAAATTTAAATTAGATGAAGTATTCTGGCTTCTAAACATCTGTGGGCACCAAAATTGATGAGGTTGAGAATGGATAATGTTTCTTACTAATGCAGAAAGAAAATCAAACAAGCTGCATCCTTCTGATTGTACAGCTACTGGTGCAACTAGAAGTTTTCAGGATAGATGGTGTCTAATATCAATTTGAATCTACACACAGCATCTGCTTTGCTTGATTTCTTTACACAAAAGGCAGCACCAAGTTCTGTCACAACATCATGCTACAGTGATGGATGCCAGTTTACTTTTTTGCTCCTGTCATCTGTAACAGGTATGCACCCACCTACTATGGTGGAAACCATGGTATAAATGTCAACTGGCTAACTAACTTGTTGAGAACATAGAAGTCTCACTTTTGGTTGATGGAAAACTAGGATTATGATATTATTATTTCTAAGAAAAGAACAGATTGGAACAAAGTTTCTTGGACAAAATCCAATTTGAAAATAGATTCTCAGCATCATCATCAGGAATGGACTTGTCCTTACTAGGAGGAGTAAAAGCTACCTCTCAAAAGTGATCAACATGATTCATGAAATTTTTTCAATAATTTTAGAATTGTGTGCTTACTGTGAAACAATTTTTTCTGCTACTGGCAATGACTATATTTGACTTGCAGCTACCAAAATATTGAGTCAGTTCCTTTGCTTTTACAGAAGCACTGCAAAAAATGTCTTTGCTGGTAACACAACATTCAACAATCAATTATTCCATTTTTGTTTGCATTAAAAGCTTTTTTAGTTTTATTCTAGTAACTGTTTCACGAAAAAATACTTAAAATAAAAATGATGAAAAAAATTGCTTGGTTCATAGCTGTATCATATTAACTTGTCTCAGTTGTATCTGGAAGTAGTATGTAAAATATCTTCCTAAGGTACATTGTGTACCCCTAATAACTTTTAAGTGATAACTCCCCCTACATATTACAGGTACTTTTTTTCCTGTTTTTAGAACTGTTTTTTTAGACTCATGTTGTTAAGGAACCACTTTGTATATTTTTCTAGAGTGGGTCTGAGAGATGGTCTAGCAAATTTGAGATCGGAAGA
>JALLOT010001238.1:0-15665 GCA_036939595.1 Thalassiosira livingstoniorum | reverse complement strand
TCGCCTCAATCATCCTCTCTTCTAACTCCCTCTTGAGTCCACTCACCATCACCTTCAGCACTGCATCTACATTGTAAGCCCCCCCCTTCGCCCTCCAAAGTTCCCCCAAGACCATTTTTGTCATAACCACAGCAAACGTTGCTGCACCAAATAACCATCCTTGCAAAGTCATAATCCGATACCCATGACGCATATCAATCCCCGCACGAGCTCCACCCACACCCACCAACACCGGAAAGCTCACCATCATAATCCCAGCTAAAACCCACAACAAAACCAAATGAATCATTGGTACTTTCCTCTGCAATGCTCCCAATCTACGTGCTCGAGCTTGCCTCAAACTGCGAACCGTATCATACACATGCCCGGGTATTCCGACACTGGTGAGGTATAAAATTGCTTCCAAGGGGTCGTCTGCAGGACGAGCACTCAGTAAAAGTGATGGAGTGACGGCTGGTGTTGCTGGAGGCTTACCGTCCTCCGTGCTTACAGTATCACTGATACTTTGGTCGAGTGTCATTGTGCCACCAAGCAAATCATCACGAACGTAACGAGAAATGGAAGAGAGACAAGTGGAGTACATGGTTCTACCTTGGGAGACAAGAGCCACTTGTTCCAAGAGAGATTTGGCTTCGGTGACTTCATCGAAGAGTGCCAGGTAAAGTGCCTTGGATATTGTAGAAATGGAATCAATGTCGGCATTTTCCGTCGAAAATAATATTTCAATAAAAAATATAATGGACCAAGAATGAAAAAGACTGAATCAATGACGACTTGGCATTTGACATTTGAATGGGCTCAACTGAGCCGACCATTGTGATAATTCAATATACAACACACGCAAATGAAGAAATCACAACTCACCTCTTGCTGACTATACAAAAATCCAAACACCTGCCCCACCAAAATAGAATACAAAAGTCCAATCAACGACAAAAAACTAGCCACTGCATCACTCAACATCTCCATCTTGGCAGGATTCGTCGTCCTCATGACAAAGTTCGCCACCCTAAAACACAGTGCGGGCAGTGTCAAAAAGGCAACGATGCCCGATATCAAAGCGGGAAGGAGCACTCGCAGGAGAGTGACTAGTTCGAAGAAGACGCGATCCCGACGTTCGAGAAAGGCGTTGATGTTGTTGAGTGTGCCGATGCTGGAGCCCCATGATGCATTGGGAGAATCGATGGAGGAGTTGAGAGAGGTTGATTTTGATTTGTTGGGAGTTGGTGGGTGATTGGCTGGGAACCTGGCTGATTTTCTACTTGAACATATTGTTTTTGGAGTGAATGGAGTTGGGAGGTGGTGATTTCTTGATAACCTGCAGCCAAACGATGTGGGAGATGAACGTGGGGCAACGAACGATGACGACGTCCCCAATGCTGAGACGCTACTTGATATTAGAATTATGAATAGTAAGAGGATCAGATGAGTTGCTGCCGTCATGAAAGAGGGCATCTTTTCTTTATTCAGTCGCCTACTCTGTTTTGAAGTGTTTGAAGTCATCGTGTCAATGTGAAGTGCAAGGTTTTTCCGATTTTTATCAATGGGGTTGTCGCCATTGTCGCCATGTGCCTGGTTTCTTAATGACGATAACTGACGATGATGTGGATTGTGGACGTTAGTGTCAGTCTCTACTATGCGTGTGCTGTGTGGGGTTGAGAGCGATACGTCCGTCCGTCGCACGTCAATCCAAAGATTTCTTGATTCTTGACATCCCCCTCACAATGGCAAAAACATCCAACCGCCGTCCGATGGCAGATGGCAAGTCAATTCTGTAGATACTACTAAATTCCAACTGGATACACTCAGAAGGAAGGTCACCAACATGAAGCTCCTGCCATCCCTATTCTTCACTCTTCTTCCTGCAATCGGTGTGAACGCCGTAGTAGGGGGCCACGGCACCAGTCGCCGTCCGCAATTATCCGTGAGTTATGGTTCTTCCCTTTTCATTGTTACGTTTCGTGCTGTGTCGTTGCTCTGAATCTTGCACCTCGCACACAAGGATTTGTGTGGATTTGTGTATCGTTCAGCTATCATTTATTTGAATCCTGTCTGTCGCCCTAAAGCTCCCATTTTGCACTTGCTCACTATTATCTACACGTTCTGTCTTTTTCTTTCAGATCACTATTCGGGATGGCAACTTTACAGATTTTGATGGGTTAGAACCTACGATTACTTGGGAAAATTCAGCGCTTGTAAATGATGTGGATTTAAGGGTAAGTCAGCGTCGAACAATGAAGGTGCAGAAAGCTTGCTTTGAATTGATTGCAAGGCCAACATTAATGCACTGTCTCTTATTGTTTGCACCCCCTCTCGCGAAATGCACGATAAAAATATGCCAACGGAAAACGTAAATCAGTACGGTATTGATCTCTCCGCCAGAACCACAAACATAGCCGCACTCCCCCGCCGCATCTGGGGAAGAGCTTCTCGCATTTTCAACGATCGATTTGGTCTCTCCGCTCGAGTGGAAATGGATGTCCAAACACTCGATAGATTAGACTTTGAAATTGACGGAGAAGACGAAGAAAATGATTTAAAAATGAGAGTGATTGGATCCGCATCCGCTGCCGGTAGGGGAAGGAATGAAAACCGTTTCGGCAGTGGGATTTGGAAATGGGGGAGCAGTGCCAGAGTGTCGTTCTTGGAGTTTACCAAAGGGTTTGATAATGATGGGAACAGAGTGACCATCAACCCTCGGTATTATGCAGATTATCAAAGAGGCGATGTGGTTTTGACCTATGATGCCGATGACACCATTGTGCAGGTGACGGCATCGAAAGAGGATCAAATCGTAACGATATCCCAAAAATTGAATGATGAGAACATGGTTTCACCTACCTTGTCATCGGATGGGAGTTTGTCGTTGGCATGGGATAGGAAATTGGGGGATGATAATTCAATTCGTACAACTTTGAATCCGAATAGATCGATTGAGGTGGAATGGAAGGATTCGGCTTGGACAGCGAATGTGGTCTTTCCGATGGATGAGGATGATTTGTCTGGGGCCACGGTGCATATAAAGCGGGATGTAAAGTTTTAAAAGATTACCACGTGAAGTTGCTTTGGCTTGTGACTAAAGTTATTCTCTGAGGGAAAACCATTACAATAGTAAGAAATGAGGTTTCAGGTGGCTCCGTTAATTCTTTCTTTTGGGAGGTCAGAGTAGACACCGGAAATTGCTCTAGAATAAATTATCTAAAGATTGCATCAAATACATCATGACTTTCTTAAATGATAATTAACTAATTCATGTTAGTTGTGTACTAACTATTAAATAAATTGATGGCGTATGTACCTACTACTATCCTTTGTGAATGGAATGATTTTATCGCTTTGAACGTTTTGAGCTGGACTTAGACCGATACTTCTTTCGCTTCTTGCTTCGTTTTCGATCAGGACTCCGTGACGTATCTGAATCGGTATCTGAACTGCTGTATTTGTCATCATACCTAGACTTTGATTTTTTCCTCCTTTTATTGTCTTTGCTTTCGTCGTCAGAATCCAAGGGAGAAGAATCATGGCGATTTTTATTGTCTCTATCGCCCCCCCGCTTTTCCTCCAAAGATTTACGAGAACCTATGGAACCATCACTGTCACTTTCGTCTCTTCTTCTGTCTCTCCTCCGCCCCTTTGAAGAACTTTTCTTCGAATCCTTTTTCTTTCGCTTTTTCTTCGACTTCTTTTTGCGCTTTCTTCCCTCACTATCACTGTCACTATTTGTTGCATCGTCGTCAGATTTCTCGTCACGTTTTGCCATTAATGCCACTACTTGTCCAGATAAACCAGTTGATCGCGCGAGTTCCGCATGCTCATCTGAAATCGCCTTGCGCTTTTTATTTGCGGCGATTTCTCTGTCCATGGCAACTTTTTGACGGTAGGCTTCCTCATCGTCCTCTATTTCGTCAGCCAAAAAACAAAATGAACTGGGTGCGGTTAAAACTTTGATATCAATCACGTTATTTCCTTTGGAATAATCATCAATATCTTACCTGTGAAAGTCTTTTTGGATGCAATTTTTGTGAGCTGGGAACTTATGACACGATCATAAGCTCGGTCCAACAGTGCCCTTCTCTGCCTTTCCTTTTCTTCCCGTGCTTCCCGCTCTCGAGGATCCATTGTTTACAAGAAATAATTGTCAACCACTTACTTTGCCTGAAACGAAGAGAGAATATCATAAGTGTCTCGCTGGACGAGGATACTGAAACGAATATTGAGTGTTTACAGAGTGATCTGATAGGTTGTTGCGTGGGTGGATTTGGGTGACCGTCGGATGTGCACGCTCCTTTTTGTCATTGTCCCGCTGATATCCTTCGGCGGTCGGCCGGCGGGCGGCGGTGGCGGCGTGGAGGCGTGGCGGCGCTCTCTCGTAAGTAAGTAAGTTAGTAGTACAGTTCCTACTTACGTACCATACTACTTACCTTCTTACTCCTACTTTTGTAGTAGTACAATATGACGTAGGTAGGTAGTACCATACCCCATAGCATAGTCGAATAAAAGCGAATCGATGATGCAGCAATCACAACTTCCACCTGTCACAGGGCCCAGCGGCCCCGATCCCGCAGTTCTAGAAGCAATTGCTCGGGGAAACGCTGTTGTTTTCTTTGATATTGCTTTGGGCGGCACAGATTCAGAGGGAGGAGATGGCAGCAGCAAACCATTGGGTAGAATCAGGTTAGAACTTTTTGTTCGTGATGTAAGTTTGTTCGTTTGAGATACCTGCAACCTGCATATGGTATGGTATTGTTGTTATTACTGTTTTATGTTTATTCTAAGGGGGACTTCACCGTCTTCGCAGAAAATCCCCTTGCTGCCCGAGTGTTCGAAGCTTTTATTATCCTCTTGTCGTTCGATTTAATAAATTCTCTTCACCGTATTTCCCTACCTACCTACTTACTTCCAACGTTGCTGATGGCAATATTCGTGGATTTGATGGCAACATCTTTGTGATAAAAAATCAACGAACGAACTGAAAAAAATAACAATGAAAGTGTCCAAAAACATGCGAAAACTTCCGCCAATTCTGCACCGGTGAACATATAGATCCAGTAACACGCGCCCCTCTAGGCTACAAAAATTCATTTTTTCATCGAGTCATTAAGGACTTCATGATTCAAGGAGGGGATTTTCTAAATAATGATGGTACTGGGAAAACTTGCATCTACGGAACATCTACCTTTGCAGACGAAAATCTATCAGCACATAAACATGACAGACCGGGCATGTTAAGTATGGCAAATTCTGGTCCGAACTCAAATGGATGTCAATTTTTTATCACTTGTAAGAAGGCTGATTGGTTGGACGGTAAGCATGTTGTTTTTGGTCAAGTCTTAGATGACGCTAATGGAGAGAGTATGATGACTGTCAGAAAGTGCGAGGCTGTACCAGTCACAAGTGGGGGGACCAATATGCCACGAATTCCATTGCGAGTTGTACAATGCGGGGAACTTTGAAAATCATGCAATATGCAAAGCATTTGCCACATTTTCTCTGTTGCAAAACAAAATCAAAAGAAAAGTATAGCGTTGATGAGAGCAATAAAAAGAATTATATTTTTAGCACAACAGGATATTTGGCGTAAACTACTAAGTATTATCTATCTTTTGCACCATCGAAATAAATGAAGTCGGTCATATTACTAATGCTTGTTTCCTGAAACTATATGGTTGCTTTTTTTCACAGTACACGCAATATTACTACTTACTATTTGTCTTACGTCTGCCACCGATGATGTTATGTTTCCATTTTCCATAGTTGGCATCCACTGTTGGCAACTACTAATTACTAACATTGGCTGTGGGGGGGGGGCATAGTTGATTCCCCAGCACAATGAGCATAATTAACTTGATGATTTTGTACAACACATAGGATTTCTATTTTTTACTATTACCATACTATCATTAAAAGAAAAGAAAAAACACAAACAGTGGTACTTAGCCTCCCAGGGTTATGTACCAACGACACCTCCAACCTAGGCATTGGATGAATTGTCCTTGGCCTCTGGAATTAGTTATAGTCCTCTAACACCACCAGGTGGATGGTTGTGTGTTTAATGTTATTCTCCGCTATCAATAACTAAATTTTTGACAGCATACTGGTGGTGGTGGATGCAGCTGCTGTCTGAAGTCATGTCATATCAATATGGCATGACAACTACTGATTACCACATCTAAATGTGACGTTCTAAATGTCAATGAAAATACAGCCAATTGAACCATGGGGCAAAAGGACGATGCTTTTACCCGCCAAGCCATTGTCCTTTTGCTTCAGGTTCAATTGTTTGGGTTTTGGTTCAGTTATCTAACTCAATGTGTAGTTTCTAAGGTCCGCCAAAGACCATTATGTGAACTGCGGTTGCAGTGAGCCCCACAACCTTACTTTTTTCCTTTTTTCCAAAATACCGTAATTATAATAGAAAATGACCAAGGGTTGTTTTCAAACATTTTAGCATGGTCGTAATAAAAGCATAATATTTTTAACATACTCGTTTCCAAAATATGGGGTCGTTTTCAAAACTAGCACTACTTTTTGGATACACAAAATCAAACTACCTACTAAGGTAGATAAAAGAATATACCATACCATACTGACACACGTAAAAATGTAATAAAATCTCAAGATGTTTTTGAAAATGACTACAGGTCATTGTTCTGATTTTTATCATGGTCATTTTCTCGTGAATATTGAATGTGCAGGGTTGTTTTTAATAGGCAGGGTTGTTTTCTATTATAATTACGGTACAATGGGTTAGAGGTGGAAACACCATAGTATCTGCGGACATCTTTAAATTTAGAGGTGAGTGTTGGCAGCACAAATGTGCTTCCAACACAGCTGCCATGGTTGGCATTAATTTTTATTTTTAAATCGGTAATTAGGTCTACCTAGTACTACAGTACTATGTGGTACAACACCTACTGAAAAAATGGTAAAGATGCTGCTGGTGCTGCCATCAACAATTGCATTAAAATCAATGTGCCTACAAGCACAATTCCAGGAAAAGCAGCTTTTGCTGCCTTCCTTGCCATTATGCTTTTGTTGAAGCAATGATTGCAGCAAAATTTACATCAGCAGACACAATAGTGCTGTCATTGTCAAAACTGTTGCAATGTTGTTGCAGTTGTCATGGTGGTAAACGATTGCTTTGGTAGTAGGTCATTGCTGGCTTTTGTTCCACTTTTTAAGCTAGTTGTCCAGAGTGGTGATGTTGTGAAAAAAGTGTAAAAAAAGATGAAAAGAAAAAAAGTAACACATGTGGGAACCAAACCCTCATGCATCTAATCTTGCACGAGATGAATGAGTCAGTGTATTCCAATACTACTTTCTGATCAATTGCGGGAATTCTCACAACAACTTAATTATTACAAACTTTGAAAATATGAAACATACCAGTTCTACACAAGACCCCATAGAAGACAACTATGTCATATTAATACAACACAACTTTTTTTTACTTTTTTAACCAATTTCATCAACACCCATCAGAGATGAGCCATGGATAGGTATTTAATCAACATCCAACAATCATCCAAGTATACAGATATACTATTTGGACTATGGCCAACATGGCTGTGTGTTGGGATTTTCATAACATTGGTGTTTATATATCATAAATCCTCTCTACTTTCAACTCAAAAAATGTCATGTAAATATGACATACTATGCCTACAGATACCATAGCGGTTGGCAGCAAAGGTGGCAGCAGCAGCTCAAGAAGGAATACTGCCATTGGCAATCATGCTGCTCAAAACGTCATGAACAAAGGTGGTGGTGGCAGTGGGTCATCACCGGCAACAGCAAAGTCAGATGAAGTGCATGAATGTGGTGGAAGTGGATAGGGTGGTTGGTGGTGAAGGCAGGCAACAGCTCCAGGCAGAAGAAAATGTTGTCATTGGCAATGGTGTGATGTAAATTTGGTGAGGGGGGTTGTTGTTATATATCACCCTGAATTCATGGTACTTGGTGAGGTTGTTGATGGTGGTCGTGGCTCTCTAATTCACAATGTTAACTCTATGGTATTGGCATCTTTGGCATTGGTTGGAAGTTGTGCATTGTGCATTGGAAATTTTAGCAGATTTTGGCTATTATAATAATATACAAAAAAGTAATATTTTTGGCAAACAAAGATGTACCAGGAGTTTTTGGTCATCAATGTTGGAAAATTTTATCCAGCAGATTGTCCTGCTGAGTTCAGTCCAGATATGTCAGACCATCTCCTCTCCATCCAAGGGCCATGTTGTGTGACATTAGGTTTTTGATATTTTAGAGAGGATTCTACCATATTTTATAATACCATATTGGGGTATCTTTTTCTTTATACCATAATATGAGTATTATGAAACCTATTTCCAAAATGGACCAAAAATATTGTTTTTTCCAAAAATACTATTTTTAGAGTCAATTAATTTCAAAAGTATTGATCCTTTCAACAAGAGTTTTGTATTTATGGCACAACATAATTGTATATTATGTGATTAAAATGCACTAGATTTTTGTTACCAGGTGTAAAAATCTCCGCACAGTGAATAGAGGCTTGGGTGTTTCAGATAGTTCAGGCACTGCTCCTCTTACAGTCTTCTTTTGGTTTGCCAATTTCCTTATTTTGATTTCTAACTTTTGTATAGTTGTAATAAATTGTAGAGCTTTTTCCTTGATTCTTTCTTCTTTTACTACTTTAATGTGAATTTTCAGAATTTTCAATGGATTTGTGGAAGAATGCTTTTGTGTACTAAGTACTACTATCCTTTAAAGCCCATACTTTGAGTTACCATTGGAGAGGATTAGTCATTATTGATAGAAAAAGTAGATTCTTGTTGTAAAATCCAGTATGAAATGTGTTCCAACCATTATCAACCTTAACATAGATTTGTAGGCTTTTGTTAATCTTTTATTGATTCTGTCATTGTCTTAGGTTTTGAATGAAATGATGACATATAAAATATCTGAGCATGCCAATGAAGTCCATATCATCTGTTAACATAATAAATTATCATTATGCCAGTTTTAGGTGATAATTTTTGTCTTGAATGCCCAAATATTTCCATCTGTTTGCCACAATTGTCTGTGTGTTATTTGACTTTTATGTATGATAATACGGGCTTTATAATCTTCTTAAACTTATTTTTGGCACTGATGTTTTATTGCCATTGAGATTAAAGTTTGCTGTGGCAATAATAAGGGTATTGGTGAAAAATAAGTGTAGTCTTTTGTGTATGCTTTTGCTGATTTGTATTACAAAGTAAAATAAAGAAAAGAGTAAAATAAGGAAAAGACTCACTAGATTTGACTGAAAATTTTGGCTTAACTGTGCCAAGTTTTGAATTATTAAGAACCAACATCAAAAAGAAACATGAATGATTTAATTTGATGATCCTTGACAGTATTTTTGTTTGAGTGACTGGTCATAAATTTAATACAAAAACTTCTTTGAGTGTACTCTGACATGGATATTTTTGTCTTATCTGTTCCAACTCATGTTCCAAATCTTCTTTGAATGTCTTCATCAGACACCAAAATATATATTTGATATGCTGTTTCTAAAAATTGACTACCTACTATTAGGACTGACTTTATACCTTTAAAATTATCTTTATATTGGTAATGTTTAATGCTGGGGATATACACAGTTACAGAAATTCTCAAAGCAAATGATTTGTTTTGAAAAAATGCTTTGACAGGGTTTACAAAAGGAACATACAAATACAATGGTTGTGGTATGTTGATTTTGGAGCTTCAAAAGAATTTTTTAAAGAAAGTGTCTATATTGGAATCTAGTTTTGCCTTGAAAAATGAAAGTTTGGTATGTGATTATTGTGATAAATGTGTTGGAGAACTTGTCATTGATATTGAAGTGCTGTGTCATCTATTTCAAATGATCAAATCTCCCTTTTGAATTTTTCTCACCATCCCTGAGTCTGTTGGTTGCATTCATAATGTTATTGTTAATGACTTTTTAAATCTTTGTTTGATACTCCATTTAAACAAAGGTCAAATTTTTCAACTGTACACAAATATTTTTCATAATTAAATAATTATTTCAAAAATATGTCAATACTAAACTTCTTTTTAAGTAAATCAGATGTTTTTAAAAAGTATAAAATCAAATGATATCCAGAAATATAAGATACCATCCTCAAAAAACACCAAGAGTTGTCTACATAATGCAGATTTCCATTTCAGTTAATTTATTACTCCTAACTTTTGCTCAATTCCTTTCCTGTAGCAAAAAAATAAATTGGAAGAATATTCTAGTCCAAACAAAAAATAAAAATCAAATTGGACTTTTCTGGTCAGTGTCTTTGCGAGAAAAATCAGTAAGAGCTGTTGATGCACATATACTTTTACTGTTTCTCTTATCATACATTGACACAAGATATTCATACATTACTTAAAATAAGTTTAGATAAATTTAAAATTGTTGTGATCAAGATATCTTTCCAGTCAATTGTACAATTACTTAGTGTGGTGGAAATATGTCACTTCAATGTGAATGAATGTTAAATATTCTAGTTTACCCCTATTTTTATAATCACTTTTATTTTTGATTATGATTTCAATTAGAACTTGTGGAGTAAAGATTGATCTAGGTTATTTCGTTGTTATATTGTTAAAAAGAATATTTGAGAAGAACCAGTTTCTCAAATTCAATGTATCTGGAGGCATGGTGACAGGGTTAAAATCTCATAGTGTATGTAAAAATATTTTTCTTGTCCTTTTGAACTCTATTTTTGCCAATGGAAATGGCATATCAAATCAGTATTTGTTAAAAGATTTGCAATATTGACTCAAGTTTTTACATTTACAAACAACTTCTTGTCATTGCAAGAAATAATGAGTCAATAACAAAAATGATGATAATTCATAATATCTTATTTTTCAAATTGCTGTTTTTTTTGGTACTATGTCCAAGATATTTGCAAGAGAAGGAAAAATAAACATGACAAAAACATTCATTTTGAATTGTATTTGATAAAATGTAAGAGATATTTTTTTCTGGACATACTTCAAAAGAATTCTCACAGTTACCAAATTTCCTACAGTCTCTCATTTTCAACAATGATATTACAACAGAGAAACATGCATATATAACTACTGAGCCTACTTTAGGCTATAATTCATTTTTTAATTTTTTGTCATGGGACTTAACTTATAGAACTATGTTCAATGGTGTTCATGATTTATAGTATTTGATAATTTCTGGTGACAACAATCATAACTTCATTTTGCAAGATTTGTTGTTAGTAACAACATGCAAAAGTGGTATTATAAGTAGTAGATAAATTTAACTCTTTTCAAAAGATTAATTTCTTGGTTAAAAATATGAAAATGTAGAAAGTTGACCGCATTATGTTTGAAAGGTGAACCAAATAAATATAAATAGACATTAAAATTATTATTTGTATAAAACTAATCACAAGAGCACTTCATGCAAAATCTATTCAATTCAGTTTAGTTTCCATGCACATAAAAATTAAATAGAAAATCATATAGGAGCAGTAACTAAAATATGAGGAAGTCAGCCTATTTTGTGATGCATCAACTTAAACATTGCTTTTGAAACCAAAACTTGTATCAGCATTAAAAAAATTGAAAAATGAAATATTTCAAAATAATGTTTTCTGGTGTCAAAAGAAAGCTTTGTAAAATCAAAAAATTAACAAATGTAATGAAGTCTTTCATCTTTTGAGAACAGGCATATGTAACAAAGTCAGTATTCTACTGTACAGCATGGTATGATCAAATGCAATAATCCTCAATAAAAAGTAGATGTCTCCATAGAAATCCAACCTAAGAAACTTTCCAAATAAAGTTTATTTAGTGTTCCAAAAACCTTCTTCCTTCTTCATAAATAGGAGTAACCAACAATTTTGTTGATTATTAAATTGCTTCTACGAAAACTAAATTTCTGTTTGTAAGTAATATAAACTTTTCAGTTTGTGGAAGTTGTCACATTGTTGTTTGAATGAGCTCTCCCATTCAATTCCAGAAAACAGGAAACAATCACAATTATATTCTATTGTTCACTATAGACACTTAGCATTTTCCCATGACATATTCAAAAGATTCATTATACAGGAATAGTAATCAAGTTTTCCTACTCCCGCAACCACTACAAAATTAATGCAATTATTATGCTAATTGTTAATTTGACTGAGGCAATCATATTGATATTGGAAGTAGTGTTGTTTGTATTTTGGACAAGCCATTATTGTATTTGTTTTATTTGCTCCATGATTTTATCAGGAGTTTGTTCAGTTTCAGAAAAAATGATCCTGTTGCTCTTTTTTGCAACATCTGTTGCTCTTTTTTCAAGCAATGTTTATAAGGGAAAAGACAGAAACATTCCTTCAGATTCTTGATGCAACTTATTTTTGTATCTACTGCTTTCCTTGAAAATTCCTGTTTGATACTTTTGATTTTCTCAGATTAAAGAAAGATGCAAGGCTTTCAGTAAGTATTTTTGAATATTGATATTGTTGATGATATTTGCAATTATCTAGAATTAAGGGTTAGAATCTGATGGAACATGTAATGATACGTTGGATGCTAGCTTTTGATGGTGGTCTCATGGGAGTCATCCAGTAAGGATCAGATTTTGCTTCAATAGCAGGGGTGAATGTTTTGATCTTTTTGTTGTAGAAGAAGGTACCTTTTGTGAATGCTTTTGATTGCATTGTCTTGTTGCATTAATTAAAAAGACCTTCTGTGTAACAGTACATATGTGTCTGAATTTTTAATTTGGATTCATGCTGCTTTCGACAAAAAATTATTCATTTCCAAAGACCTGATAGTGTTCTGTCCATAGTGGTAATTTATTAACCCAATATGTCAATGTTCACTTTCCTTGAACTTGTCTTTTCATCAGATGATTGTTTGATTACAAAATTCATGTTCAATGTGTTATTAACTAGAGATGTAATTTTTTCAAAATACTTCAATTTTGTTGTTTCAAACTTCAAATTATCTCATGCTAATACACCTTTTGATTCCACCACTAATCAAAACATAATTATGTGAGAAAATCTTGCAAAAGTGTTGATTCTCAAAACTATTCATTTGTGTTTGAGTATGCCAAACTTGCAATCTAAAATAGTCTAATATGTTTTGACTGCATCTTTCACTTGGAAAGAGTGAACTTCAAGGTGCACCAAGAATCCCTGTATTATTTGTTTGTCATTCCTTTTCCATGGATTAGTGGCAATTATTTTTGATCTTAGGACTCAATGCAAGCTGTGTTTGCAGTTTGTGAGGCCTATAACTATGTCGCACTCATAATTCATCTAAAATTGATGAAATGTGATAGAACCGAGCAGCATGACAGCCAGATTTTATCAACATTTGAACACTATTGTGTGAGTGCATGGTGGAGGAAAGAGAATCCATGTTATATTTTTTCTACTTAAAAACTATAACAGCAACATACTATTTTTTTACTGGACCAACATTCTTACATTTGAGATTGCTTTCATGTTCTCCATCATGGGAGGGGAGGGGTTACCATGAGTAATACTGTTCTGCATCAAATCGTAAGTATCGCAGAGATTCTTGAACAACATTCAACCATAGCCACCTTTAGTGTGGCGAAATTCAAAGCATGTATCAGAAACAATAGTATTTCAGAAGGATTTGACCTTTCCTCATTTCTTCAACTAAGTATTGATTAAACTAAATGACCGAAAAAGAATCACTAAAACAAGATCTGAATAGCTAAAGATAGACTGTATAGCTGATTGCACATCACAGTGCACTTAATAGAAACATGTGATGCCAAACACGCATCTAAAATTAACTGTCCCCTAATCTTCCATGCCATCTTCAACATATTTCAAAACATTTTTCATGAATCTATCAACCACCCGGGTCTGAGCATTGCCGAAATTCAGGAAAAAAAATGTGTAAGATCTAACCACAAAAATGCTAATCACACAATGATAAAGAGCTGACAAAGAATTTGATTACCTGATTGACAACCTCAGTCCTATTCATTTCTGGCAAAGGCTTCTCACTAAGTTCGCTCAAGTTCTCAGTGAACCTCTCCAACATTTCCTGGTGGTATTCAAACCTACTTCTTTTATCTCCATCTTTTAAGTAGTAGGCATATGCATACGTGTACTTCAATACTTTTCGACACTCAACCAGTTGCTCGTTTGCTGTTTTCAAAAATTCAACATCGGTCCAAACTGTATCCAAATTTTGTTCCTGCAACGTCACCATCCTCGCCTCAGTCTCCTTCAATGACTTTTGTGCAAACCCTTGTGCCTGGTCATGAGCATGAAAGCGTTTGTAGTAGTGGAGGTAGCGATCCAGTTCGCGTTTTGCCTTTGCCGCATCAGACTGGTCGTCACCATCAGCATTTGGATCAAACTTGTTGCACTTGTAGTAGCCTCCAGTATTTGCACCATGATCTGTCCAATTGCCCATACAAATCCAGCAGAACTCATACTTGCAGCTTGAGCAAGTCATGTGGTTACAACCCTGGTTCTTTTCAATGCGAGAAGAGCATTTCGGGCAAGGTTTGGTATTAGCCAAAATCCAGTTAGCCGTTTCAGACTCATTTCGGCACTTCTCATTCCATAGAGAAAGGTCTTTGCATGTAATTGGTGCATGTGGTTCCTCCCCACACTTGAGGCAGAAACAAGTGTCACACTTGTCGCAGTGTGCGACACCGCCAGCATCAGCAAAGACACCGCCAGCGCCAGAAGCCACAGCAACTTGCTCGCAGCCCGCCCCGGGACACCAACGAGTCATGCCGTATGTTTCTACGAAAGATCGAAGTTGGTAGCTTTCAAACTTAGGAAGAAGATCGGGTGCTGCGCGCTCAACTTCCTCTTCTGTCATGAGTTCACTACATCCTGCCTGCGGACAGGATTCACGAACGCACAAGGGTCCTTTGTCTAAAGCATTGTAGACATACCCGTACCAGCACGTTTCACAAAATTCGTGGCCACAAGGCATTCCTATCATTTCATCCGAAGTAAAACCGTCCTCATCAAGACATATTTCGCAGTGCCTTCGTTTGGGTGAAGAGCGAGTGGAACGTTTCGATGAAGTCTTCGCCACTTTGTCGTCTCCCCCAACTGAGCTGCCATGTTGACAACGAGCATAGACGCCGCAATTCTTTTGAACTTTTTCGGGGTTGTCAAAAAAAGATTGGAACAATCGTTCTTTTGCCCATTTATGTTCGCGCATCAGGATGGCAGCAGCGCTGGGCGACACACCAAGGACTTCAGTGACCTCTCGAACCTGAGCTTTCATGATCGGCTTTAATTCACAGGCGGGGAGTATACGTATTCCAGAACCGTCTGCCGAGTTCAACGTCCAACAAAAGAGCAACCGAGTAAGAAAATATGTCAGAACAATAGAACCAGTGAGCGACACCATGAAAACAAAACGGTTGACAACACAGTAGAATTCGTGGGCTTCGTTTCGGGTCGGAAAGTCAGTGTAGTACTCAGAAGACCGTTTATCTAACGAAATGTCTTTCAAGGCATCGAAGTTACGCGCAAGACAAAATCGGGGATTTAACGAAAGTTGCAAGCCACTCCAAATGCTTGCCATTCTGTGCCTCTTTAAATTTCAAACATGGAGTCCGGTTTTGATTATCGTGCACAGCCACATCAACTCACCTCCGTTGTCAAAAACCAAATCCATCTTACTGGACATCGGGG